>JAWZYT010003965.1:17500-134991 GCA_034508575.1 Petrolisthes manimaculis | reverse complement strand
GGAGAGAGCCTTCTACTTTGCTATTCTTACCTACGACTATCACTGGGGAGATATTCATTCTCTACCAGTAACCTTCTAATCAGATCACCCCGTGTGGACCGTAAGGTCTGTTGTGGTCTGTGATTCTATGTAACTCTATGTAACTCTCTCTCTCTCTCTCTCTCTCTCTCTCTCTCTCTCTCTCTCTCTCTCTCTCTCTCTCGTGTGCTGAGTCATGAAAGAGGTAATTAATGATATCCAGTAGTTAGGGAAGGGAAGGGCAAGGAGGGCAAGGAAAGAAAGGGAAGGGTATGGAAGAAAAGTGAAAGGCATGGAGGAGTATGGAAAGGAAGGGAAAGGTGAGATGTGATAGAGAGGAGGAAAGGTAAAACAGCTTAAGTGAAAAAAGAGAAATAGATATAAAAAACAAAGAGAGAGAGAGAGGAAAGAAGAATGAGGAATGATATAGTAAACGAGAAAGAGGGAAGGTGGAGACAAAATGAAAAAAAAAATGAAGGAAGACAGACCAAGCAAGACAGATGCTGGGAAGGGGAGGAGACAGTCAGATTAGAGGAGGGAGGGAGGGAGAGAGGGAGGGAGAGGAAGAAAAGATTGAGGAGGGAGGGAGTGAGAGATTGAAGAGAAGGTGAGGGTACACAGGACATGATAAAAAGAAATACGAGAGAGAGAGAGAGAGAGAGAGAGAGAGAGAGAGAGAGAGAGAGAGAGAGAGAGAGAGAGAGAGAGAGAGAGAGAGAGAGAGAGAGAGAGAGAGAGAGAGAGAGAGAGAGAGAGAGAGAGAGAGAGAGAGAGAGAGAGAGAGAGAGAGAGGAGAGAGAGAGAGAGAGAGAGAGAGAGAGAGAGATAGAGATAGAGAGAGAGAGATAGATAGAGAGAATGATAAATGCAGGTAGACTAGTGGGAGGAAAACAAAGACGAAGGAAAGTGCATGAGAAAATGAGAAGAACCGGATTACAAAAGATAAACAATTGGTAACAGATGGAATGGAAAGAAGAAGCGACGAAGCAAGGAAAGGGAAACGCAGAAGAGATCAATGGAGGAAAGGAGAGAGAGAGATGAAGGAAAGGAGAGAGAGATGAAGGAAAGGAGAGAGAGAGATGAAGGAAAGGAGAGAGAGAGATGAAGGAAAGGAGAGAGAGATGAAGGAAAGGAGAGAGAGATGAAGGAAAGGAGAGATAAATGAAGGAAAGGAGAGAGAGATGAAGGGAGGTGATGAGAGTAACAAAGGGTGGTGTGGTCAGACAAGAGGGTGTGTGGAGAAGGGAGTAACAAGTGAGTAGGGGAAGGTAGGGAGTAATCAGGTGAGTAGTGGAAGGGAGAGAGAGCTGGTGGAGGGAGGGAAAGGTGGGGAGGTGGTGGGAGGAGGGGAAGGGAGGAGGAAAGGTGGTGAGTTGGTGGGAGGAGGGTAGGGAGAAGTAAGAGGGAGAAGGTAAGAGGGACAAGGTTGGAGGCAAAACAGCTGTCCTTACCCACCACAATAACACTTCACACCACTACCACCACCGTCACAACACCTACCACTATCACAACACAACCACCACATTCCCACAACAAGTGCATACACCGAACACAATCACATTACATTACCACCGTCACAACACCTTTCACTATCACAACACAACCTTCCCACAATACAAGTGCTACGTAACATAACAGTCACACCACTACCACCACCGTCACAACATTATAACACCCCGTCACAGTACACCACTACCAACACGCATAACACCTAACACTATCAAAACATATCACAATTTCAAACATTAAACACTAACAGGCTAATAATACCACAACACAAACCTAAGTCTAAACTAAACCAACACCACCACCACACTCACCTCCACCAAAATACTCGTGCACCTCTCGACCACCATTAAAACAACACTATATTCACACCAGTCCACCACCATCACAACAACAAACCAACCAAGGCACCACTAACTCCACCAACACACATACCACGTCGTCTTCCCTCAGATAAACAAGGACCAATGCAGTTCTGATACACTAAACAGAAAAATAAAAATAAAACCTACTGTCTGTCTGTCTCTGTCTGTTTTTCTGTCTGTCTGCATATTTATTTATTTATCTATCTATCTATCTATCTAACACACACACACACACACACACACACACCAGGACATAATGGGTGCCGGTACTCCAAATGGGTGGTGTGTATGTGTGTGTCCTGGTGTGTGTGATTGCCCTGGTACCCAAGTGCTCTAATGGGTGTCAAGGCTTCCTCAAATGGGGTTGTAGAGGCCAAGATGGGTATGAAAGTTAGGGGTCACGGTGGGAATATGTATGTATGTATGTGTGTGTGTGTGTGTGTGTGTGTAAGAGAGAGAGAGAGAGAGAGGGGGAGGGGGGAAGCACACACACTCCTTCCTTCCCTTTGCTTCTTATAATCTTTCTGTTTACCTTCTCTTGGGGTCTTTCACTAAATTTATTCCCTCGGGTCCTTCTCTCTTTCTCCCTCCCTCCCTCCCTCCATTTTTCTCTTCAACTTTCCTTTCACTCATTCCCTTTCCCCCCCCTCTCCCTCCCTATCCTTCTTTTCCTCCCTTCCTCCTCCTCCTCCTCTCAGTTTCTCTCCGTTAAGAAAATCCTCTTCCCCTCCACTTATTCCATAATTCAGACTGGTACCCTCATCCTCACCCCTCCACCCCCACGCCCTCCACTATCACACCCTCTACTCCCTCCCTCCCTCCCTCTGTGTGTGTGTGTGTGTGTGTTGTTGTAGTGTGGTGTGTGTGTGTGTGTGTGTTTAAATGGAGAATCTCTTGTCGGTACATTGGAGGGTTAATTTTTGTTTTTCCAAACTATGTCATACAGGAAACAGACAACCCCAATATTACTAATAAATTATCTATTTTGTCCAGCATACCGATTGACTCCTTAACCACATATAAAACACACATACATACATAAATCTATACATAAACACACACACATACATAAATATATACATATTCTCCATACATATAATCGTGCATGGTCAAAAGTCACGTAAGATTTTAACAGCTTTCCTGTTCCTTAAGCTGATAAAATTTCCAATAAACAACAGGTTAAGTACCATCTTTTAATTTACTACAGTCAGCAACACACTGCTTAAAACAATAACATCATAATTATGAGAACGTGAAAACTTAGACAGCAAATTGTTTGGGTTACACATGTGGATGATAATTATTGACCACGACTGAACATACTTAGCCAACTTATAATTTTATAGTCATTAGTTCCTTTCCTCAAAAAAAAAAAAAAAAAAAAGTCATCTAGAATTAGTCAAACAAATAATATAAAAACTCGTCCCACACCTTCTGGGAGAGTTGTATCACAGTGTATGTATGTATGTATGTATGACGCTGTATGTATCACAGTGTATGTATGTATGTATGTATGTCGCTGTATGTGCGTCAAAGAAGCCTGATGGTGTTAAGGTCATTCCAGTTCACGTTAAGGTCACTGACTGTACTGTACTGAATTCCACCTACGTAATGCGGTTGGTATTCTCATTTATCTATATGTATATATGTATGTATATATGTATGTATGTATGTATGCATGTATGCATGTACATATGTATGTATGTATATATGTATATATGTATGTATGTATGTATATGTATGTATGTGTATGTATGTATATGTATTTGTATGTATATGTATTTGTATGTATGTATATGCATGTATGTATATCTGTATGTATGTATATCTGCATGTACCGGTATGTATATCTGAATGTATGTATGTTTGTATATCTGCATGTATGTATGTATATATTTTTGTATGTATTACTGTGTTTATCTGTGTATTTTTCCTTACTAAACATTACATGCAAGACACATTCCCCTCCCCTTTACCTCCACTTCTCCACTTCTCCTCCTCCCCTCCTTCAACCCTCCCTTCCACTCCCCAGTTATTCCCACACTTATCTCCCCCTCTCCTCCCCTCCCTCTATTTCTCTTCACCCGTTAACTTTCACACAAATAACAAGCACTACCATTCACCTCTCTCTCTCTCTCTCTCTCTCTCTCTCTCCTCTCTCTCTCTCTCTCTCTCTCTCTCTCTCACACACACACATATAAACACACACACACACACATATAAACACACATATATACACACAAACAAACAAACAAACAAACACAAATACACAAACAAACAAACACATATACACACAAACAAACACACACATACACAAACCCAAACAAACATAAACACAAAAACACACACAAACAAACACACATACAAAAATACACACACAAACCCAAACATCTACACACACACACCACCTCGTTTGGATTACAAGGTCTGTGTAAGTGTATATATCTGTGTAATAGTATATAATTTTCAACCTCATAGAGAGCTACATACTGTATCGTGTGTTTGGGTCTGGAAGCTGTCATTGCTCGTCATCTGTCACGCCTGGGAGTGGCCTTTAGTAACTAACGAGCTCTATTATCTTATCCAAGGACGAAAACGTGTGTGTGTTGTGTGTGTCGTGTGTGTGTCGTGTGTGTGTCGTGTGTGTCGTGTGTGTGTCGTGTTGTCTTGTGTTGTCTTGTGTATCTGTGGTTTGTGTGTTTGTGTATCTGTGGGTTGTATGTGTGTTTGTGTGTTGTGTAGTGTTGTGTGTGTCGTGAGGTTGACAAACAAGACGATATATTTATACTACAGAGGAATTTAAGGAAGTTTCACATGGGAGTATATCATTGACTCACTCCCACTCCCTCTCTCTCTCTCTAACATCCTAAAGTCCAACACCACTCTCCTTATATCCCATTTCTCTCTTTTCTACATTCCTCCTATCACCCTACACACTTCTTTTACTAGGTATACTACATCCCTTCCTCCTTTCGTTTCTTACATCCTACTCTCCCTAAACCCTTCCTTTCCCATCATACATCCACCTACCCTCTATACCTCCCTCCTTTTCTAAGTCCCTTCCTCCCTACATCCCTCATTTTTTTACACCCTCCCTTCCTCCCTACACCCTTCCACGTCACCTCCAATTGCGTACCCACGACTGACCTCCGGCGGTGTGTGTGTGGGAGGGGAGGGGAGGGCTGGAAAGGTGAGGAAAGGGGAGGGGAGGAGAGGAAAGGGGAGGGGAGGGGGAAGGAATGGGAGGGCAAGGTAAGGTTGGCCAGAGCATCATTGGGCAGAACCAGGGCAGGGCAAAGTATCATAGGGAAGTGCCAGGGAAGGGAAGGACTGGGTAGGGTAGGGTTGGGTAGAGTAGAGTAGAGTAGAGTAGGGTTGGGTTGGGTTGGGTTGGGTTGGGTTGGGTTGGGTTGGGTTGGGTTGGGTTGGGTAGGGTAGGGTAGCGTTGGGTAGGGTAGGGTAGCGTTGGGTTGGGTAGGGTAGGGTTGGGTAGAGTAGGGTTGGGTTGGATTGGGTAGAGTAGGGTTGGGTTGGGTATAGGGTCAGATAGGGAAGGGCAGCAGGGTAGGCCAGGGTACCGTTAGCTCCGGTAGGGTAGGGTAGGGTAAAAATTGTAAGGCAGGAAATACATAAGATATTAAGAATATAATTAGAAAACCTGAAAATAAACTCCTTGGCTCAGTTCTTGGCAGCTCCTTCCTGAATCTGACACATTGCATCGAGTTCATACATCTGTCTAGTCTATTTTCAAATCCATTTATCGTTATTGTACTTTTTTACTTCTGAAAATTCGACTTACTTGTCCACAACTAATTTTTCTGAACTAATTTCTCTTCCAAATTTGACCTGTCCACTACTCATTTTTCTGAACTAATTTAATTTGTCTTCCTATATCATTTCCTATCTAAAAGGGAAGACATGTGAAGGTGAGAGGAGCGAGGTGATGCATGGGTGGTTCTTAACAAGGTAATGTAGATCTGTACAAGGCAATACAGGATAGACAGTATCACTAACACCCACGACAAACTTCCCACCCATTAAATATCCTCTACATTTATTTCCTTCCTTCCTTCCTGATCCACCAAACCCCTTCCTTCTTTCCTTATTTTCAAACACCTTTCATTTCTTCCTTCCTTCCTAATTCTCAAACGCCTTTCATTTCTTCCTTCCTTCCTAATTCTCAAACACCTTTCTTTCCTTCCTTTCTTCCTTCTTTACTCCTTTCTTTCCTTCCTTCCTTCCTTACTTCCTTATTCTCCAAAAACCTTCCTTCCTGGTTCTTTTATTTTCCTCGTGCGAATTTTCCGGTCTGAATCCGTGTGGGAGCAGAACACAGCAGCAAGCAGACCAACCAACCAACAGACTGACTGATCCCGGAAAAGCCTTCGTGTGTGTGTGTGTGTGTGTGTGTGTGTGTATGAGAGGTTGGTGGTGTGGGAGGTGGAAGTCACACGATTTCCCTTTTTTTCTTCCCCATAAGTAATAGGTAATAACTTAGAC
The DNA here is from genome assembly GCA_034508575.1 of Petrolisthes manimaculis. Taxonomy (NCBI): domain Eukaryota; kingdom Metazoa; phylum Arthropoda; class Malacostraca; order Decapoda; family Porcellanidae; genus Petrolisthes; species Petrolisthes manimaculis. The sequence continues at coordinate 128,602 of JAWZYT010003965.1, read as the reverse complement.
AATACGAATACATCCTCAAATATTGACTGATAACTTCGATATTATTATTATTTATATTATAATGATTCCTCCAAACTCAATCCAGCAACAGAGCACCATTATATTTGTCCATCTTGGTCCTGTATGACTATTTCCTGGCATATACTCTGGAGGAATTAAGTCGCTCCAATATATGTAAGTACCACAAGACGTATACTCTCTCCTTAATACCCATGATATATTATTTTGTGTGTATCGTGGCCCACTTTAAGAGACCCTGTGTTGTAGTGTGAAAATTGGAGGTAAATGAGTCCTTCAGTTACTGCCGCGAAACACCACCTATAGGGAAGGAGCTTGTTTCGTGGTATAGTCAGGTGGAATCAGAAGCCTCCAATTCTCATACACGATCACAGAGTCCTTAACTTCATGGTGCCAGGTACGATATTCTACCAAGGCTACGATAATGTCGAATATATTGTTGGTTTACAAATACATACATTCTTTCTTCATATCGACGAACTACTTTAGAGGAATTCCAAGTGTGGATCGACGCTTAATAATTCACTGTTTACATTATAATATACTATAAACTATACTATGCACCCATTTTTTTTTTTTTTTTTTTTTTTTTTTTAGTTTTCGTATCGTCCCTAACGGTCAATTTTATAGTTGTTATTTGTTCTCTTCCATTCTACTCACCACACACACATTGCAGCTCTGACAAACACAGAAATAAATGGGTACCAGTTAACAGTTTACACACACTACTATATATCCATCACACACACCTAACTCCACAATCACACCACCATCACTACATACTCCTGACAGCCAGCCACAATAAAAGTTTACACACTAGCCCACACACTTCACTATACACACACACACACACTCACACAACACCACTGCATACTCCTCTCAACTATATACACTTTACACACTAGCCCACACATTTCACTATAAATACACACACACACACACAACACTCCTACATACTCCTCTCAGCCACACACAGTTTACACACTAATCCACACACTTTACAAAAAAAAAAAAACACCACTGCACACTCAACCACAAAAAAATCACTTAAGCTTAATCACAAATCACCACACACTGTCCTCAATACTTGGACACACACACAGACAGACAGACAAACAACACACAATTGTAAGCGAGTGTAACAGCTGTCTCTCGAGTCTTCAAGGTTCAGTCGTGATCATGAAAAATGGTCTATATATATATGTCTCTCTATCAACTATCAACGCCTTTCATCTGGCAGGTTGGTTGGTTGGTTAGTTAGTTGGTTGGATGGTTGATTGACCTCTTTATGGACGGCATGTCACATCTATCCCATACATACATACATATATATTTATACATACATACACACACCACTTTCCTTCCCTTCTCTCATTCATTTTCCTAGGGATGGTGTAAGTAATAATTAGTATGTCTCTCTTTCTCTCTCTTTCTCTCTCTTTCTCTCTCTCTCTCACACACACACACAGGGTTCCTTCAACTTGTGGTGTGAGTCCTATACATCCATCCATCCATCCATCCCCTGAGGAGGAGAAGATGGACGAGGCAGCAAGTGACACACACCATGACCACCACCACTGATGATGATGATGACGACGCTGGCAACGAGGAAGTCACCAACACAACAACAAACTACACCATATCATATTTATATACACACGGGTTTTTTCTTGTGTCTGTTGTTGTTGATGTTGCTTTCCAGTTTTTGACACACACACACCTATATCATCAACACACGCATACATGTACCAACATACACACACATACACCTACCAAAAAACACACACAAACCTACCAACATACACACACCCACACCTACCAACATACACACACCCACACCTAAACCTACCAACACAAACACACACTAGGCTACACACACACACAGCCTTCATCGCCACCGTTCCCATGAGAATTAAGTGATATTAGTGTGATAACCTCGAGGGTGATATGAACCAGGTACAGTACATTGTTGTGTGTGTGTGTGTGTGTGTGTGTGTGTGTGTGTGTGTGTGTGTGTGTGTGTGTGTGTGTGTGTGTGTGTGTGCGCGTCAGCTGCCAGTCTTGTCAGTCAGGCACCAGTTTAGAATTTTGATGAAGCTACCGTACCGCCATTTTTTGTGATGATTTTATATGCTTGGAGTCTGTATGTTCTTACTGGGGTACACACACACACACACACACAAGCAATGCACACGCAAACACACACACAGACACGCAAGCAAACATACAAATGCACACAATACCAAGTGCAGGTAGTCTAATGATGAATAAACAACAACCACACACACACACACACCAATACACACACACACACAAAATACCAACACATACACACAAAGTACCAACACATACACACAAGTACCAACACACATACACACACACAAAGTACCAACACACACACACACACACACGAGTGAAGTAGCACCATCCAGTTGAGGAGGGTGAGACATGCAGGTACAGTATACGTTCCAACACTCACTGCACTGTCCATCCAAAACTCAATCCTGCCTCAGTCCACCTAACTTGTATCATATCTATAGTCACGAGCCATAATAAATTTCATCCAGTGTGTCTAACTCTCTTGTTCGAATAGCCTGGTGGAGTGTTAAACGAGCTTCAGCAAGTATCATTGAGACAGGTTAAGTGTTGTAACTCTAGGGTTCACTTGTTTGTCACATGATTCGAACCTTAAACACTTGGATCATTCATTAATTTGGCTCCTCGTGACTGTAAAAATGAACTATACTTTTTTTTGTATTAGGTGAAAATGTACAGAGATGAAGGGGGAAGGGGAAGGAGAAGGGGAAAGGGGAAGAGAGGGGGAAGGGGAAGAGAGGGGAAAGGGGAAGAGAGGGGGAAGGGGAAGAGAGGGGGAAGGGGAAGAGAGGGGGAAGGGGAAGAGAGGGGGAAGGGGAAGAGAGGGGGAAGGGGAAGAGAGGGGGAAGGGGAAGAGAGGGGGAAGGAAGAGGATAGAAAGGGAAGGATGAAAAGGTAAGAGAATGGTAATTGCAGGATGAATAGAAAAAAAGCAGGAATTGGAGAGAATGATGATGAGGAAAATAATTAGAACAGAAAAGAAGAAAGATGAATGAAGGAGAAGTGAGGGAGGAAGGAGGAGGGAGGGAGGGAAGGATGAGAGGCTTACCTTTTCTTGCCACTAATTGGTGTACCTGAGGCTGCTACCTACACTCACACTATCTCTCACTTTATCTCTCTCTCCCTCACTCTCTCTCTCTGAGTAACCAACACGGGAAATATAGATAACGGGACATTACATTACATTGTAGTTACGAATCTATTTGTGTTGATGAAGAATTTTAACACCATGACCTACCTTTATATATATTAAAAAAAAAAAAAAAAAAAAAAAAAAACGCACACAAACACCTCTTGAATACGTGTTTCGGAAATGACTGTTCAATGAATGTTCACTGCCTGTTCACTGTTCTATGCTTATCGTGTCGTGGTGTAATCGTTGTAGGGAGTGACGTCACTGATACACTCACATTCTTGAAGGGAGAAGGAAGTTTTTTTTGTGTTGGTACCATAAATCTGGAGCAACCGAATCCTCCAAACTATTCCAAGCAACAGAACACCATTATTTTTGCTCTTCTATGGTCCTGCTTCCTGGCATACTTTGGAGGAATCATGTCACTCCAATGTACCAAAAAAATAATTATATACCACCTTAAGGGGAGAATATTCTTTTGGTACATTAAAGTGATTAAATTGATTCCTCCAAAATATGCCAGGAATCAGAACCAGATTAACAAAAATAATGGTATTCTGTTGCTGGGAATAGTTTGGAGGAATCATTATCTCCAAAAAAAGGCAAAACTATTACCTCCCTTTAATTAATTCAAGTCCATTACCACCAGAGGTCACTACAATCACATCACGTGGTTTGTTCGTAGAAGTTTTGTTTACTTTTTGCCAAACAAATATGGCTCTTGTGGGAACTCTATAATTATGGACTTATACTCCACAGTCATGCATGTATGGATGTATGATGACAATTATATACGGTATATAAACTGGGTCAAAGGTCAAGCAAACAGCCTATAAAAGAAAAAAAATAGACACACTGACCATTCGTGGCGGCGGACATGACTCTAGGATCTGACTGTACAATGAACTCATCTTTTTAACTTTGTCTTACCTAAGCGTGAGTAACAGACAAACATTTCCTTCAAGATTCCATGTGATGTGTGGAATGGTGAGTCGGTGAGTGAGTGAGTGAGTAAGTGAGGTGTAACGGGTCGTAGTGTGGTGGATAGGGTGGGTATGTATGTATGTATGTACAGTTGGACACAGGAATTGGTGGTACAGCCCAACTATAGGTGATGAAATATACTTGTCCCATTTGAGTAACCAGTGTCTATTATCAGGTACCCTACTCGCTTTTTATTATCATCCTCAATACAGTCTTTTTCCTCTGATGTCTCCTGTTTGGCACTAAGGAACTTGATATTGAGAGAAATTGACCATCTTTCACTTGGGCTGTACCACGAATTCCTGTGTCCAACTGTACATGTAGGTGGGTAAGTCTGGTATGTCTGGTAGGTAAAGTGGAAGTCTGAGTAAAGGTGTGTGGGTGTTTAACAAGGAGGAGGAGGAGGAGGAGGAGGAGGAGGAGGAGGAGGAGGAGGAGGAGGAGGAGGAGGAGGAGGAGGAGGAGGAGGAGGAGGAGGAGGAGGAGGAGGAGGAGGAGGAGGAGGAGGAGGAGGAGGAGGAGGAGAAGAAGAGGAGAAGGAGGAGGAGGGGAAGAAGATGAAGAATGTGTAGTAAATGATGACTAGTGCACTGCAGGACAGGACCTTCCACTAAGGCACAACACAGCCACAAATTCCTCTCGAAGCTCTACCATACTCGATAGACCAAAGAATATTGCGATACAGCGGGGGTTTGTATGTGAAAGGTAGATAATTACATTGTAGGGATGGTTTTAAAGTATAAAATGTACGTATGGATGTGTGTATGTATGTATAAAATTGTGTGTGTGTGTGTGTGTGTGTGTGTGATTTTCAGAGTTACTTGAGTGTTGCGTTGTGTTGTGTTGTGTTATATTGGACAGGTATATATGGGTGGAGACGAGCGTAGGAATGCTGGCTGGTTGACTGACTGACTGGCTGGGTAGGTAAGTGGGTGGATGAGGTGTTGTAGGGCAAGGGGTAAGGGGTATGGAGATTGGCTAAGGTGCCCAGTGTTCACTACATGCAACACTTAGGGAGGGTTGAGTGGGTATGTATAGAGTTGGGAGGCTGGCAGGTATATGAGGTATAGGAGGGATGGGTAGGGGAGAGAGGGATGGGTAGGGGAGAGAGGGATTGGTAGGGGAGAGAGGGATGGGTAGGGGAGAGAGGGATGGGTAGGGGAGGGAGGGATGGGTAGGGGAGGGAGGGCAGTGTTACGGCTGGGTTGAGTTTATAGTTATGATGACTGGGGTGTGGTGTGGTTTGGTGAAGGTATAAAAGTGGATGAAGGTTGAAGAAGTGTTTAATAGGATATGGAATGGTAGAGTGTCCAGGGTTGCAAAGCCAGATAGACAAGTTAGGGTGAAATAGAAGTAGGGAGAGGTAGGGTAGGGTAAGGTATGGTTGTTAAAGAGGGCAGGGCAGGGCAGGACAAGGGAGGGCAGCGCAGGAGAGGGTAAGACAGGACAAGGAAGGGCAAGGTAGGAGAGGGCATGGCAGGGCAAGGGAGGGCAGCGCAGGGCAAGGGAGGTTACTACAACAAGGCCACGACAAACCAGTTTCCTTTAAGGGTACAATTTTTTGCTGAGTGATAATATGCAAATAGAGAGACTTTGGTGTATGGCAGGCTGACCCCGCTGTCTCTGCTCCCACCTACACCTGTCTCTGGAGGGATGTGTGTGTGTGTGTGTGTGTGTTTATACATTTGAGTGTGTGCGTGTATACATTTGAACGTGTGTGTATAAGTTTGAGCTTGTGTGTGTATACGTTTGAGCTTGTGTGTGTATACGTTTGTGCATGTGTATGTATCTTGAACGTGTGAGATAGTTCGTTTACATCTCTCTCTCTCTCTCTCTCTCTCTCTGAACATATACACAAACACGCCATAATGCCTTAAGTGACCCTGTGATGTAGTCAGAAAATTGGAGATAGAGGAGTCCTTCAAACATTGCCACGAAACACCACCTACATGGAAGAAGCTTGTTTCGTGGCGTGGTCAGGAGGAATCACAAGTCCCCAAGTCTTGTATATACACGTTCCCAGGGTCCTTAACAAACTACGTAGTGACCAAGGCAGACAAGAACCGAGGACACGTCAGTAGTAGTGGTCAGGGTACGATACCAACACACACACACACGCACGCACACACACACACACACACATATATATATATACACACACACACACACATATATATACACATACATATATATATATATACACACACACACACACATATATACACACACACACACAGGGAAGAGATGGACCCTCCACCACCATATCATCCACTAACATATCTCTCTCTCTCTCTCTCTCTCTCTCTCTCTCTCTCTCTCTCTCCAACCTACACATGCAACCTCTCCTCCACTCTTACATCCACCACACAATACATCCATCCTCACTTACACATTTTTCATTCATTCATTTTTTTTTTTCATTTCTCGACTCCACATTCATCATTTTTATTATTTCATTTTGTTTATCTAACATTTCCACATTTTTCATTTTCGATTCCACTTTCATTTTATCATTTCATTTTCTTTAACTCTCATATCCACATTTTTCATTCATTATTCTGTTTCATTCTCAACTAAACATTCATTCATATTTCTCTTCGACTCTTGCCTCCACATCCACCTTTAACTCCACACTATTCCACAATGAACAGAAATAGTAAACCGAGAACCTGAACAAAATAAGGAAAACAAATGAATGAAGAAAGTGAACAATATGAAAAATAAAAACAAAATGAAGAACAAAAAAAAATAAAAATAAAAATAAAAACGAAAAACGAAAAAAAGCTAAATTAGACATATGTAAAAAAAATTAAACCAATTATCAAAATGAACAATATGAAGAACAATAATAAAAAAAAATAAAAAAATAAAAGTAGGCTAGGACTAAAAAAAAAATGATTAGTGTGTATGTCAGCCACTTCCCGTTTTCTATCCTCATGTTCTTTGTTCTTCAGGAATGCCCGAGTTGTTGTTCTCCTCCTCCTCCTCCTCCTCCTCCTCCTCCTCCTCCTCCTCCTCCTCTTCTTCTTCTTCTTCTTCCTCCTCTGTTCTGTTCTCCAGGCCACAACAACGGCAGATGAACAGCTGTGTGTGTGTGTTCTTTGTTTGTTGTGTTCTGTGTACTGTTTATTTTTCATCAGTATTTTATTTATTCCTGTTTTTGTCCAACTGTTTTATTTTCTTATTTTTCCTTCCCTCTATTTTTTCTCGTATTCAAAATTCTGTGTGTGTGTGTGTGTGTGTGTGTGTGTGTGTGTGTGTGTGTGTGTGTGTGTGTGTGTGTGTGTGTGTGTGTGTGTGTGTGTGTGTGTGTGTGTGTGTAATTGTATTCATCCTATTACACCATTACACACCCTCTCATACAAGACATTTTTCCCTTACACGAATGTTCTTAAAATATGTATCATCAAATGTTCATCTAAAAAACTGTGTTCACCAAATGTTCTCCCTGCATGACTGAACATTGAAGAACCCACGACACCTTCCTACGTCCACCGTAAACACACAAAAAATGCAACTAAAAATATATATATAAAATCTCGTGTGAATTCCTGTCGTCTGATTCACACTTGTAAGAGGAAAAAAAATCATACACACACGCACGGACACACGCACACAAACATACACATGCACACACAAGGAAACAAACAAAATCGGACAACGTACACACATCTACAAACAAACAAATATGAATACACCCACAAGAACAAACAAACAAATATGAATACACCCACAAGAACAAACAACAATACGTACTTACACAAACCAGACAACACATACACAAGAACAAACACAAATACGTACTTACACAAACCAGACAACACATACACAAAAACAAACACAAATACGTACTTACACACACACACACACACACACACACACACACACACATACTATACGAAGCGTCACATTATATCAACAAACCAAAACGTTTTCACTCGTGGAGCCTGAACCGTGTGAGATGCAGAGAAGGATGACCTTAGTGTGTGTGTGTGTGTGTGTGTGTGTGTGTGTGTTGCTCTGTCTGTATGTCTATTCCCCCCTCCCTCTCCTCTCTCTCTGTCTGGGAAAAGGTCAAGCGAGGTTGGCCGAGGGTAGAGGGGAAAGGGCCAGGGGATACAAAAAAAAATAGTGGAGAGGGGTAGTGAAGAAGAGGAGAGGGGTAGTGAAGAAGAGGAGAGGGGTAGACAAAAAGAGGAGGGGTAGACAAAAAGAGGAAAGGGGTAGAGGAAAAGAGGAGAGGGGTAGACAAAAAGAGGAGAGGGGTAGACAAAAAGAGGAGAGGGGTAGACAAAAAGAGGAAAGGGGTAGACAAAAAGAGGAAAGGGGTAGACAAAAAGAGGAAAAGAGGAGAGATGTATAAAAGAGGAGAGAGGTAGAGAAGAGATGAGTAGAGTAACAAGCGATGAGGAGTAGCCTATAAGAGATGTAATCTATGAAAAATGTACGAGTTTAAGGTAGGGTATAGGGTAGGGTAGGGTATAGCAATGAGGGTGTAGGCTAGAATGAGTAGGCCTATAGGTGTTGGCTGTATAGGGATATATATAGTGTATATAGTCTTGGGGGTTTAAAGGTGTAGGAAGGCGAGTTAATAATAAAGTAAATAATTAAGTTAATAATAAAGTAAATAAAGTAGTGGGTGTATAGGTTATTGAATGAGTAGTGAGGATATACACCAAAGAAGTATAAGGTGTAGCAAAGGGGTTAGTTAGCCTATGTGTAGCCGGAGGGGGTGTAGGGTGTAGCAGAGGACATGTATAGCCTGTGGGTGTAGGGTGTAGCAAAGGACATGTATAGCCTGTGGGTGTAGGGTGTAGCAAAGGGTACCGGGTATGTGTAGCCTAGGGAGTGTAAAGAGAATACTATAGGCTAGAGGGTACATATAGCCTAGCCTGGGATGGGGTGTGTACTGTATATTATAGAGGGTACATATAGCCTAGCCTGGGGTGGGGTGGGGTGGGTGGAGGGTGTACTATAGGCTACATTATAGAGGGTGAGACAGGGCTAAAGGAAATTCCAAGACCTGGACATCCGCTCTCCTGCAACACAATCGTCCACTTCCGCTCTCACCTGCCCTCCCCTCCCTCCCTCCCTCTCTCATTGCCCTCCTATACCTTGCCCTCTTACTCTCTCCCCCCCTCCCCCCCTCTCATATACTTCTCGTCTTCCCTCCCTTACTCTCACTCTTCTTTCCTTCATTCCCTCCCTCTCTCTCTCTCTCTCTCTCTCTCTCTCTCTCTCTCTCTCTCTCTCTCTCTCTCTCTCTCTCTCTCTCTCTCTCTCTCATGCACTCCTGTCTTCTTCCTTTCCTCCCCCCTACCTCCTTTCCATGCCTTGCCTTCCCTACCCCTTACTCTCCCACCTACATTTCCTCTCACTCTCCCTTCTTGGCTTCCCTCCCGAGTTTACATTCTCCCTTCCCCCTCCCTCCCTTTATCTCGAGGACGGTCACATACTTGCACAACTAAACCCACAGGTACCCTCTGTGTATGGATCGTAAGGTCTCCTAGGGTACTTCTTTTCCTTGTAATTCCTTGTAACTCTCCCAGCTTCCTTACCCTTACCCTTACCATGTCTTCTTGTGCTGCCTTTAATCTCCTTGACTTTCTCATGCCCTTTTTCCCTCGGATTACCAGCATTCAAACCTACACGCCCACACTCACTCACAACAACAACAACAACAACATACCCATTCACCCCCATAACATACACCTACAACTCCATTCTCACATCATACCAACATACAACTCCATACCCACTCACCACACACACACACCAATAGAATCACACTAACAACAACTCCATACCAACACACACACACACACACGTCTTTTCCTCTATGGTTTCGAAGCTTCCGGACACAAGAAGCAGATGTTGGAATGTTTTCGGATCCACTCTGCATCGATTCTTTTGTCACTTACTGTACTGTACTTGTCCCTCTTGTTTCTGTATCGACTTGTTGTATGTACAGTTAGTCAGCCAGGCCACCATAAATAAGTCAGACACTCAGCTGACATCCCAAACAAACATTTACCTGAAACAGAGAACAAAACATCACATTAACATCGTCTCGACATATTTATAATAACTTTTAAACACCCAGTACAATTAATATATTATTTCTACATCATTACAATACAATATAATAATTACACCACAATGAGTCTATATTCTAAACTATACGTAGTCTCTCTGCGCCTCGTGTTTAAAAAATGATCCGGGATACTTTAACTACAGTACGTAAAAAGAAAAAGAAAATTATAAATATAGTAAAATAAAACTAAAATTGTGAAGGGATACTGTAACTACGTAAAAAGAAAAAGAAATTTATAAGTATGATAAAATAAAACTAAAATTGTGAAGGGATACTGTAACTACGTAAAAAGAAAGAAATTTATAAGTATGATCAAATAAAACTAAAATTATGAAGGGATACTGTAACTACGTAGAAAAAAAACGAAAATTATAAGTATGATCAAATAAAACTAATATTGTGAAGGTGTGTAGGTACCGTAAGGCTTGGTGTTTGTGAAGACTGACACGTTCTGGTTGGTGAGGCAAAACAAAGGGAACAGTAGCGAGTATGAAACTGGTCCATGGTCCTTAGTCTATATTATTATGTGGGCGATTGTTGAGGTGGGCAGGGCAGGGCAGGGCAGGGCAGGGCAAAGATAAGGAAGGGCAGGGTAGAGCAGGTACAACAAAACAGGTCAAGGAAGGACATAACACAACACAACAAATCGAAACAAAGCACGACACAGAGAGGAAGGCAGGGCAAACCAGAGCAGGGCAGAACAGGGCAAGGGAGGGCAGAGCAGAATAGGGCAAGGGAAGGCAGAACAAGGAAGCATGGGGTAGAACAGGGCAGGGGAAGGGAAGGGAGGGGAGAGGAGGGAAGGGAAGGGAGGGGAGAGGAGGGCAGGGCAAGGAAGGGGAGGGGAGAGGAGGGCAGGGCAAGGAAGGGGAGAGGAGGGCAAGGCAAGGAAGGGGAGAGGAGGGCAAGGCAAGGAAGGGGAGAGGAGGGCAGGGCAAAGAAGCATGGGATAGAACAGGGCAAGGGGAGGGCAGCAGGTGACTCCCAGGGAAGGGGTAGTGCGGGTTAATACTATCACTGTTTTTATCCACACCACCCCAGGCTACAGTAGTGGTAGTGGTAGTGGTGATTCCCTCTTTCCTCCTTGTCTCTCTCTCTCTCTCTCTCTCTCTCTCTCTCTCTCTCTCTCTCTCTCTCTCTCTCTCTCTCTCCACCTCTGGCTCCCGGGGGCGTCACCTGTTGCTGCCTTCATTCTTTGTGGTGAAGGCGAAGGGAGGAGGAGGTGGTGGAGGAGGAGGGAGGAGGAGGAGGAGGAGGAGGAGGAGGTGGAGGAGGAGGTAGGAGGAGGAGGAGGAGGAGGAGGAGGAGGAGGAGGAGGAGTGGAGGAGGAGGAGGAGAAGGAGATGAATAGGAGGAGAAAGGAGATGAATAGGAGGAGAAAGGAGAGTGTGGGAGGGAGAGGAGCGAAGGAGAAATGAGTAAGGAGGAGGAAAAAGATAAGAGGAGCGAGGAGAAATGAGTAAAGAGGAGGAAAAAGATGAGAGAGAGAGAGGAGAGAGAAGGTAAGAGGGAGAGGAACAGGAAGTGGGGGGGAGGAAGGAAGGTGCATGGAGAAGCAAAGAAGGAAGGAGGGAGGGAGGGAAAGAGAGGTGATGGGAAAGGTTAGGTAGGGAGGGATGGGGGGGGGGATGAGAAGGGCTAGGTGAGGGGGAGAGAGAGAGAGAGACAAGGATGGATTAAATAAAAAGAGGTTGGGAAAAAATATGAAGCTAAAAAGATATATAAATAAATGAATAAATAATAACACACGCTTGAATGCAAAATACACACAAACACACACACACACACACGTCACGACATTCGACCTGATACATGACACCAAAATGACACACAAACAATTATATAAATAAAAAGTATGGGACATAAGAATTTGAGTTCAATGCTACACACACGTCTGTATTGGGTAACATTGACTGAGTAGTAGTAGTAGTAGTAAAAATAGTAGTAGTAGTAGTAGTAGTAGTAAAAATAGTAGTAGTAGTAGTAGTAGTAGTAGTACTAGTAGTAATTAGTAGTAATAGTAATTAGTAGTAATAATAATAGTAGTAATAGTAGTAATAGTAATAAAAGTAGTAGTAGTAGTATTGAGGTAGAGGTAAGTGTCAGTGTTCACACAGGGGGTGGACATACAAACAAACAGTGTGGTAGTGAAGATAACATTCATTACAACTTGATCATTATCTCTTTTATCTCGGCTGTGTCACGCGTCTATCTCTGTCAGCTGGTTTGTGTAGTGGTGGAGGGAGGGAGCACATACATACTTACCCACACACACACACAACAGATTCACACACAACAGATTCACACACACACACACACACACACACACACATACACAGCCTAATGTGGACAGTTTATTTAATTATGTGTCGATTACACAATAAAGCTTTTAATCCTCTTAATTAACTCAACAAAAAACTGAACCGTGCTCATTTCACTAATTAAAAGGTCCTGGACTGTGGCGGTGTTGGCGATGAAGATGATGATACGAGTGGAAGTGGAGAAGAAGGAGAGATGGAGTGGAAGTGGAAAAGAAGGAGAGATGGAGTGGAAGTGGAAAAGAAGGAGAGATGGAGTGGAAGTGGGGAAGAAGGAGATGGAGAGGAGATTAGAACTTTGTACAGATTTTAGACAGTGATGGAGTATAGGTGGAGTTTTTATAGAGGGGTTTGATGGTAGAGATGATGGAGATGGTGATGGTGGAGATGATAGATGTAGTGGTGATGGAGGTAGTGGTGATGGAGATAGTGGTAGTAGTGGGGATAGTGATGAGGTGGAGGCATATTAGGCTATAAGAAAGTGTCACTGATAGATATATGCTCAAATTCGAAAGTTTATGAAGTCACACAGAATCCTGAAGGAAATAGTTGTCTTCCATTTCTCACACTTGGGTAAGACAGATTTCAAAGGATGAATTCATTTTACGTACAGTCAGATTTTAAGAGTCATAATTATCCGTTTCCATAAGAGGTCCGTGTATGGTTATTTATAGCTTGTGGTGGGGTATTTTGTGTATAGTTTTCATCATCCATCCATCCATACATACATTCATCCATCCATCCATCCTTCCATACATACGTCCATTCATCCGTCAATACATACATACATGACTGTGGAACTTTAGGCCTTCTTAGAGTACCGGTACCCCACAAGTGCCATATATGTTTGCTTGGTGAAAAGTAAACAAAACCCAACCACAAACCCAACCACGTGATTATAGTGACCTCTAGTGGTAACGAACAAACACGACTTAAGAATCTGACTGTACGCACCTGGTAATTATCTGGATGGCCACAACCAACCACTCCCACTTTCCCTGTCCCCTCCCCCTTCCCTGTTACCTGGGTAGCGACCAACTAAAAAGAAGGGGAAGGAGGTAGTGGAGGGTATTGAAGGGGGAAGGAGGTAGAGAAGGTAGGGAAGGTTAGGAAGGGAGGCTGAAAGGCAGAGGGAAAGTAGGAAAGGTAGGAGTAGGTAGAATGTTGAGGTAGGAAGGAAGGGAACAGGTAGGAAATTTGGGGAAAAGAATACTGAAAAAAAAGAGGGGAAAGGAGGGTTCTGGGAAGGTTATATGTATGTATGTATGTACAGTAGGTAGAAAAGGATAATTGGAAGGTTGTGGTCGTTAGGATGGGTGTGTGTGGGTGAGGTTGAGATGGGTTTAGTGTGGATTAAGTTGGGATAGGATTGGGTGAATAGTAATGAGGTAGGGATGGGTGTGGTTGGATGGTTTGGATAGGAAAGGGACGGGACCTGGTGGTGTGGGTGGAGTTGCATGGGATGGGAAGGCATGATTTTGGTGTGTGTGTGTAGTTGGGATGGGACAAGAAAGGTGGAAGGGAATGGGTTAGGAATGAGTGGGTGTGGTGTGGTGTGGTGTGTGCACGGGGTTATAAAGAAGAGGACAGGATGGTAGAGGAATGAGTTGAGTGTGGGTGCATGGGGTTAGAGGACAGGACAGGATGGGAAGGGAATGAGTTGGTGTGGTGTGGGTGGGACGCAGTGGTGAGGGCAGAGTTGGGATGGGATAGGACAGGATGGGAAGGGAAGGGAATGAGTTGGTGTGGTGGTGTGTGTGGGTGGGGGTTAAGACGGGATGGATGTGGCTTAGTAAAGATGACCATCGTGGGAACTCTCACTAATAACTGACCACCTAAGGAATGTGTGTCCCTTCCTGCCTAGGCCTGTCTGCCCCCACACACACACCCCACCCCCACCCACCTTCACTGGTCAGGAGGAAGGGGTGGGGGAGGAAAATGAGTGAGTAGTACGAGACGCAGAAAATAAAAAGAGACAAAGATGAAGAAAAACAAGAATTAGACGAAGTAAGGTGCAAGATAAAAAAAAAGGGGTAAGATAAAAAAGAGAAGGGGATGTGTGACGAAGGGAAAGGGTTGGGTGATGAAGGGATAGGGAAGATGTGAGAAAGAATAAGAGTGAGGGAAGGAGAAAAGGGAGAAGAGTGAAGTAGGATGAAGCAAAGTGTGAAGGAGGGAGCAAAGTGTGAAGGAGGGAGCAAAGTGGGAAGGAGAGAGTTAAATGGCGGGGGAGAAGGATAAACAAATCAACAAGTTCTCTCTTGTCAGATCCTGTGGCAACAACAGAGTAGATGGAGAGAGGGAGAGAGAGAAGAGGGGATGGGAGGAGAGAGAGAGAGGGGAGAGGAAGGAGAGATAAGCCAAAAAGATAGATAAGGACAACAATGAGAGGAGGAAAGGTGGGATGATATAGAGAGACAACACTGTGTATACTGTATAGAGTGAGGAAAACCCAAGATGAGATACAGACAGAAAAATGTAAACAATATTGTGTCCTTAGACCAAGAGTGAGTGAGGTGACTGACCAGTTCACAGTTAGTCACCTCACAGACACTTGGTACACAATACACTACAACCCACCCCAATACACCTCACGTAGGGGGGAGGGGGAGACAAGATAAGACAAGACAGGCTCATATATCAAGACTAACAAAGGCTTAGCAAGACTTTCAAACAACAAACGTATTGGTACACTGGTCAGCACTGCCGCGTGGTACAGTACCGGTACAGGAGGCTCATACGTATTCAGGGATGTAGCACCACTCATTATTTAACTCGAAACAATCCACGTTAGTAAGACTGTACATCTCTTAGCCTACTTGGGTGTGTGGTGTGATGAAATATTATAACTTTCTCGGATCACAGAAAGGTATGTAGTTTTATAAATAAATATATACCGTATGGAAGCAAGTAATAAAATTTCAGCCTGAAGCAAACTTTACAAAGGAACAAAATTTTGAATTTACAGAAAAAATTCTAAAAATAAAATTTGTACAAAATATAACCAACTTATCTTAATCTAAGCACGATTGTCTTAGCAGTACAAAATATGTAGAGTTATAGAAAATATGTAGCTAAGAAAGGAGGATTTTGGAGAAGGAAGATTGGCAAGAAACAACATACGTTCTAAAGATAATACAGACCTAATGGTGGGTAGGGATAGATGGGTAAATAAGGGTATATAAAGATTGGTGCATGGGTAAGGAAGGTTAGAAAAGATGGGGCACTATTAGAGAGACTTCAACGACCCTTACAGTAATGATCTGTTGGTAGGTTTATTCCATCTATACCCTTTATACTCATATAGGCTACGGTACCCTTCTCACTTCTTATATATATGTATCCTTCATTCCTTCACTTTTAAACATTATCATTTGGTTTTAATCTCTCCCCTTCTCTCGTACACTCTTACCTCCATTTTTCCTTGTCCTGACCTTTAATATTTCTCTCTCTCTCTCTCTCTCTCTCTCTCTCTCTCTCTCTCTCTCACATTCCTTCATCATCGTCATCTCTTAACCTCTGATTAATTCTCGTTCTACTCCACTATTTTTTCTTTCCTTAACATTTCTAAATTTTTAATACTTCCTTCAAGTTTCTGATGTATTTCCTTCCTTCTGTATCATCTCTCCTTCATTTTGTATAAACTCTTCTTCCTTCCCCAATTTTCTTTTTTCCTGTTTTTTCCCTCATATTTTACTTCCCTCAATTGTCCTTTCTTCCAACCCCACATTTGTAACCTTTCTTCCTATTTAACTGTTTTTCTTCACCTGTCCATGCTTCTTTCCTTTCTTTAGTTCTCACCTTTGCAACCTTTCCACCTTCCTTTCTTCTCTGTCGTCCGTTATTCATTCCTCTCTCTCCCCCTCGTCCGTTATTCATTCCTCTCTCCCTCTCTTTTCCTTCCTCCCCTCACCTGTATAATCTACCTTCCTTTCTTCCTTCCTTCCGTCTTCACCTCTGCAACCTTCCTCCTCACCCTCCCCCCCGTGCCCCCCCCCAGCCATACCACAGGGATCACGATGTTTAGTGCAAGACAAAGGAACCAAGCAAGTCCCCCCCTCTCTCTACATACCCCCTATCCTCTCTCTATCCCCTTTCTTCCTCTCCTCCACCTCCTAACCTAACAAGCCCCCCCTTCCCCCTCCCCTCTTACCGCCTATCCTTTCATCTTCCTATTTCTTTCCCCATTTTCGCCTTGATTTTTCATATCCCCATTCCACAACACCATCCAATTTTTCCTTCGGCCACCCCCACCCCCCATTCCCCATCTCCCTATTTCTGTACTGTGCCCATGGAGGTAGTGCCACCCCCCACCCCCCAGTACTATAAATAGGTACCAACAAGCGTACTGACCCTAACACGTGGGACAATACCAACAGGGCAGTCAGCTCGTTAGGGGGTCAGGGGGTCACCTCACTAGGGGGGCCAGGGAAGAAGAGATGATACAGGAGAGAGTGTGGCTGGAGGGGACGAAAGAGGTGGTGGGGGTAGAGGATGACAAAGAGGGATTGGGGGGAGAGGGAATTGGGGGAGGGGGAGGGGGAAGGAGAGGTGAGAGAATGAAAGAGAGTATCCTATAGGAAACGAGGAGGGTGGAAGGATTGAATTCAGAAGAAGAAAAGGAAGAGAGGCAAAATAATTAGAAAATGTAAAAGCACTATATTATAAAATACTTTAATTGTTCGTGTGTCTGTATATAGAATGAAGTAAAAGGAGGGATGGTGGAGAAGAAAGCTTACAGCCTGCCTTCCTTCCCTTCCCACAGACGGTATGAGGAGGGAATCAGTAAGCATGAAGTGATGCAGTTCGGCGCCAGACGAAAGGGACACGACCAGGTGGTTTGTAACGTCCCCCTCCTACCAACTACACACCACACACACACACACACACACACACACCACTAGCCTATCTAAAGCACTATTATAAAACTTTAATTGTTCGTGCATCTGTCTACATAGGTTAAAATTATGTAGCTATCAGATTTGGTTATCATTCCCTGTCCTGCTGTGTTGTGTTCTGTCCTGCTGAGTCTTGACCTGTCCTGTCCTGTCCTTTATTGTCATCATACCCATCCTGTACCCACGTGGAAGGGTACCACCATGGCTAAATGGCTAAATAATATATACATGGAGGAAAACACAACATACATTTTTATTGGTGAAATCAGTATATAAATGAAAACAGTTTAGGTTACATGGTGGATGGTGTTGGGGACGTCAGTGCAGGTGATGGTGTGTAATGGTGTATAATGCAGATGGTGGTGCTATAGTGTAGGTGGTGGTGGATGTGGAGTGTGGTAGTATCAGTGGTAGTGGTGGTGTGTGGTAGGTAGTATCAGTGGTGGTGTTGATAGGGAGGGGGATGGACACACAACCCGGGGTGAGAGGAGACACCAGTCACCTGACACCACAGCTGACTAACATACCCTACTATACTCTTCTTGGACAACACACTATAGTCCCTTCATTTCACCTCTTTAATTAAACTGTCCTATCCCTTTTCTTATATATTTCCTTTCTTTCCCTTTAGCTACATTATTCTGTCCCTCCCCTTCTTTCTTTCTCCATCACTATTCTACATTTCCCTTCCCTTCAGTTCCACCATACAACCCCTTCCCTTCCTTCCCTCCCTCCTCTCAGCCTTCTTCCCCCCTGCCACTCTCTCCTCCTGCTCCTCCTCCTCCCTCCTACCTCTCCCCACGCCTCCTCCACCCCTACACGCGTCTGGAGATCACCTTTAGCACCGGGGAGACAAGGTGGTCTTTTGTGTACCTGATCTGATACCGTATCGTCCGTCCACCTCACTTGACCACACCACACTATTCTGTATCACACCACACCACACCACACTGTACTACACCACACCACACTCCATTATACCACACTACACCACACCACACCACACTACACTACACCATACAACATTACACTACATACACAACACTGAACTACTCCACACTACACATTTTAAACCTACATCACACCGGATTACATTACACTATACCGGTACCCACCACACCAACACCACACTACACTACACCACAGGTTCCCGGCTTCACCACCTCCTCCCTCTCACCCCTCCTCCATCCCTGCCAATTCCTTTACATCCTTTTAACTCCACTTCTTTCCTTACAATGTCCTAAGCTCAACCCCCCAGGTCCTTTAACACACACACACACACACACTCTCTCTCTCTCTCTCTCTCTCTCTCTCTCTCTCTCTCTCTCTCTCTCTCTCGTTTGTATGAAAGGAAGAGATTTAGTAACATAGGAGAGAAAGGAAAAAAAAAGATAAATACGAGATTAAGTTAAAGAAGAAAAGTAGAGAAAGAAAAAAGAGTAGAGGAAAGGAAGATGAAGGAGGTGCTCCCGGCTACTCTCTCCCTCCTCCTCCTCCTCCTTCCCCCCCCCCCTCCTCCTCCTCAACTCTCACATCCGCTCCCACACTATCCTTCCCCTCCCCTCCACCACACCTTGCCTCCCTTCCCTTCCCCTCCTACACACACACACACACACACACACCGACACCCCTCAGTGATCTCGCTCATTCATGCCAGCCTCCTCACCCACACTTACATACCTGTTTTCTAGACGTACACACACCTGTTCCATACTTGCACACATCTCTCTCATACATACATACACACACACCTGTCCTAACCAATATCACCACCCCATTACCTTACCCAACACTACCACCATTACCACCACCACCACCACTATCATTGCCAACATACACCACCATTACCATCATATACCAACACCACCACCATTATTACCACCAACACTACCACCACCACCATCATTACCATCATATACCAACAACAACACCACCACCATTATTACCACCATCAGTGACTACTTCCACTTCACCTGTTCTGACCTCCACCTCAGGCCACGTCACCTCCACCTTTTCCACTCCCACCACTTCCACGGTCGGGAATCCTCCTCCACCACCACCACCACCACCACCACCACCACTTCCGTCACCTCTAGCTACATCACCCTTACCTCCCTCACCACCACCAGACACACAGCAACACACAGACAGACAGACTGACAGACGGAAACGCAGACAATTATTAACGCAGATGGACAAACAGACACAAAGACAGAGGGACAAACGGACGAACAAGTTAGGTACCCTACTCAGACAAGACTGCCACGTGGTCAAACAGAGATAATCACAGAGACACACACACAAAAAAAAAAAGAGGGGGGGGAAAGCAGGTTTGACAGCAGACAGAGACAACAGACAGAGGAAAGGGAGAGTTACCTGTAGGCTACCTGGACATGTGGAGTGCATGAACAGAAGAGACAGAAAAGCCATCAGTGTTTATGTACAGTGTCTAGTAATTAATGTTATACCCTTCTTTAACTTGTGTCTGGTTTGTTTACATTCGTTGGTGATTGCGTCAGTGTCTCTCTTCCGGTCAATAACCTGTCGATGAACACACACACACACAGTCATTCCTGGGTACTAATCACTAGGCTAACTGCAATCCTACGCATATTAACTAACTACCACTGCCATCTATAGTCAGTACTGTAAATCAACACTTCTCTCATCACTACTCACTATAAATACTAAACCACTCCTCTCACCACCACCACCACTATTCATTATTCATCACTACTCACTAACCAACACGACTTTTAACACTATTCAATGAACACTACCTACTGTTTACCACTACCATCACAAGCACTACCACAACTAGGCTAACTTCATCTATCACTACAACTACAACCACTAACCATTACCACCAACACTCACTACCACTCACCTCTAACCATAACTACATCTAACGAGTAGCTACCACTAACCAACCCTCACCACAACCACTAACCACCACCATAACCACTAACTACCAGTACTTCCGGACGGTACCTTGGCTAGTTTAGAGGGTTCCAAGCAACACACACACAAAAAAAAAAAAAAAAAAAAAAAGAGACACACACAGACAGACACACACACAAAGACAGACACATACACACACAGAAAGACACACACACACAGAAAGACACAGACAGAAAGACACACACACGCTACTTATCTATCTCCTATCTACCTGTTTATCTATCTCTGCCACCATTTCTTCCATCATCACCACCAACATCAACACCTGCCTCTCTGCTGGTTCCTCTCAAGTCACCCTCCAATGCCCTCACAATGAGAGAGAGACAGACAGACAGACAGACAGACAGAGAAAGAGAGAGAATGTGTGTGTGTGTGTGTGTGTGTGTGTGTGTGTGTGTGTTTATGTGCTTATATTAGTGTGTGATGTTAGTACTGTATATATAAAGTGTTGATACTGGCGTGTTTGTTTGTTTATATGAGTGAGTGAGTAAGAAAGACACAAGACAAACAGAATGCAAGAGAGAAAGAGGTACAGTATATAAAGAGAGAGAGAGAGAGAGAGAGAGAGAGAGAGAGAGAGAGAGAGAGAGAGAGAGAGAGAGAGAGAGAGAGAGAGAGAGAGAGAGAGAGAGAGAAGAGAGAGAGAGAGAGAAGAGAGAGAGAGAGAGAGAGAGAGAGAGAGAGAGAGTGTGTGTGTATGTGTGTAGGCTACTGTATAACCACTTTCACCCTCATCAACACACCACCATACCAACAAGACAAGAATTATCTACCTACCATCTACCTAAACTTTCGCTGGCTGACCCTCCTCCTCCTCCTCCTCCTCCGTTAACTCCCTATAGTTGGCTTCCTGAGTACCGTATAGTTCGTTGAGAGATACACTGTAGCAAGACCAATAACGTTAGTCTTATTGGTCTTGCACTGTAGTACTTGCCATCATCGTATTCAGTATTTCGGTCGGGTTTGCTATTTATTCATTCCCATAAATTTTCCATCAAGTTTTCTTAGTTTTTTTTTTTTTTTTCATTTTCCATCAATTTTTCCATCAAGCTTTCTCTAAGTTTATTTATTTATGTATTTTCATTCTCAACTTCCCATTCATATACTGCGATTTTATCTGCTTCAATTCTCGGCCATTTAAATTTCGTGATGTCTAATAAAGTTGTTATTCTTACTGACGCAGATATAGATAAATCTTAAGTGTAACGAAAGATAAATAAACAAACAAACAAATACACACACAATGAAGGCTATAATAAATAACAGAAGATAAAATAACAACTTACAATAACAAGATAGAATAACATAACTCATTTCTTTTTGTTTATGGGTAACTAGAACTGATTAGGCTATTTAGAAAACAAACGGCATGACAACAGCTGGGATCATATGGCGCCAGAGAATGAGACAGGGAGGAAAAATAGACGTGGAAAGGGTGATTAGGAATTGCTTAAAGACCCTGTGATTATGTATGAAAATTGGAGGCTTCTGGTTCCTCCTGACTATGCCATGAAACAAGCTCCTTACATATAGATGGTGTTTTGTGGCAAGATTTGAAGGACTCGTTTACCTCCAATATTCTGAGTACATAACAGGGTCCTTAATTAATCAAAGGGATAGTACCTTATACTTTTGGTAGATTGGAGTGCCTTGATTACCCCAAAATATGCCAGGAAACAGAACTAGATGGACAAATATAATGGTGTCCTGTTGCCTGGACTAGTTTGGAGGAATATATATATATTTTTGCTCCAGATAAATCAACAGTGAAGAGTAGGAATAATGTGTTTGTGGATCTGAAAGCCTTGTGGGTTAATATTATGGACATGGCACTGACTGACTGTATCTATCATCTCGTATACGTCACTCGTTGTTTGGATGGGGATAAAAATATGAGGCAAGGCTAAGAATAGAGAGATTGGTAAAGGTAAATAAAGGGATGGAGAATAAGAAATAAAACGAAAATAATAAGAAATGAGGCAAGGCTAAGAAGAATAGAGAGATTGGTAAATGTAAATAAAGGGATGGTGAACAAGAAATAAAACGAAAATAATTATAAAAGTTGGTAAAGGTAAAGGGATGGAGAACAAGAAATAAAACGAATATTATGAGAAGACTAGGAACAATATAAAAGAATAGAAGGTGGAGGAGAAGGAGGCAAGGCTAAGAATAGAGAGATTGGTAAATGGTAAAAGGATGGAGAATAAGAAATAAAACGAAAATAATAAGAAAAGTTGGTAAAGGTAAGGTATGGAGAATAAGAAAGACAAAAATACTAAGAAAAATAAGGAATAATGAAAAAGAATAATAATAAAAGGAGGAGGAGGAGGAGGAGAATGAGGAAAAGCTAGTGTGGTCCAAGGAAGGAAGGGAGTAGGATATGAAAGTCAGGAATAATGCAAATGAAGAAGAGGAGGAGAAGGAGGAGGAGGAGGAGGAGGAGGAGATGCAAAATATTATAGAAGACGAAATGAACATGGAAAACATACAACATTTAAAAAGAAAGGAGGAGGAGACTAAAGAAAATTTGGTGTGATCGAAATATGCGAGTAAGAAAGCAAGGAATGATGGAATAAAAAAGAATAATGCGGTGGAAATAAAACATGTCTATGCGAAATAAATAAATACAAGGAAAACACAGATGAAAATAGAAAAGAAAAGAGGAAGAGACGGAGGAAATGCAAAGAGTATAACGTCAGGAATAAGAGGAATAAGGAGTAGGAAAAGAAAGGAGGAAAAGGAGGAAGAAAAGTAAGAGAAAGAGGGAGGAGAAAAAGGAGGAAGAAGATATAAAAAAAATAATAATCCGAACAAAAACAAGAGTAATAACAGAGACATAACAAAAAATAAATGATGATAATATTGCTGCTGCTGTTGATAAGAATGAGAATAAGGAGGAAAGACTGCCTGGACACACTGATCTAGGTAACCTCTTGACGACAACGTGTTTGGTGGCTGTCCTGACTGGTTTGTGTTGGTGTCGGGTGTGGTCCCTGTCTGTCTGTCTGTAGGTGTGTCAGTGTGTATGTTGAAGTGTGTGTGTGTTTGTATGAGTGTTTAGGTGTATAAGTGTGTGTGTGTGTGTCTAGGTGTGTTTGTACAAGTGTTTAGGTGTATAAGTGTGTGTGTGTGTATGTTTACGCATACGTGTGTGTGAGTTTTAAGCGTGTGTGTTTAGGTGTATAAGGGTGTGTGTGTGTTTAAGTGTGTGTTCATGTCTGTGTGTACCATTAATAATTGGCCTCTGATTTATATATAGATTACAAAGATTCACTCATTTGGTTTAGCCAAATTTAATTTAGCCTAATTAAATTCCACAAATGCCGGATTAGGCTACATTTTATTGCACCATCTTCAAACACAATAATATCCCAGAAAAGTAAAGTGGCATTATAAGGTCAACCAACACGTGTCCTAGTAAATGTTAAAGATACACCAAGGTAATGACTGACTGTAGCCGAGGGAGATGTGACTGAAAACCAAGTACGGTACCCGTTACAAAATACACACAAACGGGTTTATAATTTTCAGAAGACGATATTTTTTACTGTTTTCTTTTAGGATTTCCAGAAGACTTTTGTACTGACTTTTCTTTTAGGGGATTTTCCTGATGATAAATTTGAGGGTTACTGATTCCTAACCTATCCCAGTCTAATATCACCTATATCCTAACCTAAAATAGTTTTACTTAACCGAACTGATCCTATCCTGATTATTATTTTAAGCTATCATGACCTAACCTAGCTTGACCAATGCTAAAGTAACCTAACCTAAACCAAAAGTAACCGAATCTAAACCAAAAGTAACCTAACCCAAACCAAACCAAAAATAACCTAAACCAAACCTAAAGTAACCTAACCTAAACCAAACCTAAATTAACCTAACCTAAATAAAAGAAACCTAAATTAAACTTAAATTAACCTAACCTAAATAAACCTAACCTAAATTAACCTAACCTAAATTAAACCTAACCTAAATTAAACCTAACCTAAATTAAACCTAACCTAACTTAATCTGACCTAACGTGACCTAACCTATCCCAACCTGAAAACTCACCACTTTCCTCATCGGTGCCCATAAGGAGTCTTCACCCACGCCCAGCCCAGACAAGTCATCCCAGGATAACCCACACGTCAGCCAGCCAACCCACACCCATGCAGCTTTGTCCATCACCCCCGCCCACCACTTACACACACACACACACACACACACAAATGCCCATATAAACAAACACACAGTCACATACACTCGCATTACTTCATACTGGTACATAATTATACACATACACACACACATATCATATAATCAAAGCTCTCTTGTTATACTACATTAATGCCTTAGCCCACGCCCACACTAACACACACAGACACACCAATATATTACCCATACCCACTACCACGCCCACATCATTACAGCCATGCTCACACTTCACCCACAACCACACCCACACTACCAAGCTTACAACCACACCCACACTACCAAGCTTACAACCACACCCACACTACCAAGCTTACAAACACACCCACACTACCAAGCTTACACACACACACACACCACATTACAACTACACCCACTACCACGTCCACATCCCACCACACCCATCCACAACCACACCCATCCACAACCACAACCACACCCACGCCCACACCACAACCACATCATCCTCACCACACTCGCCCCTGTAATTATCTGAGCACGCAAGAACATACATTATTAGTACCGCATGCACAAATGTACAGACCCACTCAAAAGTTGGTGTGTAAACTTTGAGAATAATATTATCGTGTATGTAATGTGACTGCTTGGTGTATGTATGAATATGTAAATATGTATGTATGGTGTATGTTGTTATTGGTGTATGCTGTATGCGACTTCCAAAACAAAATTAATTCATTCTCAAAGTTTACTATTATATCTGTGATGAAACTTTAGACTGTGACAGTACACACACACACACACAACACTGGCTCACCCACACACTCACACAAACACGACTAAAGATACAGAAGCGTATAAATGCTACACTTACACATATGCGTAGTAAAAACAACACACCATTATGTACATACTGTAGGCTAAGCGAAAACACACACACACACGAGAGAGAGAGAAGAGAGAGAGAAGAGAGAGAGAGAAGAGAGAGAAGAGAGAGATAGGAGATAGAGATAGGAGATAGAGAGAAGAGAAAGAGACGGAAAGAGAGAAATATAGATAGATAGAAAGAGAATATAGATAGGTAGAGAAAACAGAGAAAAAGAGAATGAAAGAGAGAAAGATAGTAGAAAGCCATCCAGTGTTCCAAGCCGAGTATAGCGTATAATCATCAGCTGTAACACCGCTGCAACAATACTAGTCATTATAGTATTAGTCTTATAACGTGGCTTCCTGTACAGTTTGGAGTCCTACCTGGTGCTTACAGTAGACGAATCTCAGATGTAAACACCACCTTCGTCTTGCCAAATTAATAAGAAAATCGAAGATGTACCACGGTGTTATTAATTATATTGGCCGGTTTTTTGGGGTTAACGTGTTTGAGGAAGATGAGGGTAGGGAGGGAGAAGGGGGTAGTGGGTAGCAGAGCTCTGGTGGGTAGTAGGGAGAAGGGGGTAGTGGGTAGGGAGGGAGAAGGGGGTAGGGAGAGAGGGAAGCGGTGAAGAGGGAGAGAGTGATATGTATGGTAAAGAGAAAGGAAATGAGAGGGAGATGGTGAAGAGGAAGAGTGTGAGGTGGTGAAGAGGAAGGATGAGAGTGGGAGGGAGTGAAGAGAAAAAACAGTGGAGGAAAAGGGAGTGAAGTGTAAAAGGGTGTGAAGATGAAGAGGGTAAGATGATGATGTATGAGTGAAAGGATGTGAAGTGGTTTGATAAAAGGCCAACACACACACAGCTTCCCAGGATTCACGTGTTTTCACAGTAACCAAAAGTCGAGGCCACGGACAGACATACGTTCATCAGAGAGAGAGAGAGAGAGACTAGTAGCCCCACACATGTACACAAGCCTTCATCAGAGTTAAAACCCCAGCACACACACACACACACACACTACTCCCTCCTCTACTAACCCACACTTTGCCTGCGTCACGTTCACACACACACACACACACACACACACACACACACACACACTTCCTTTCCTTCCTTCCTTCCTTCCTTCTCTTCACTCACAAGTCTCTATTCAGTTCATCATTTCCTTTGACTGACTGAGGTCTTTGCAAATCGAGTGAGCATGACTGTGTAATGGACCTTTACATCTGCCTCTTGCTGCCTCTTCAATATTCCTGCATTTTTCCATTTTTCATCTTCAAGAGTAATATTAGTTTCAAGTGTTTCTCTCTCCTCTTCCTCCTCCTCCTCCTTCCTATTTATTCTCTTTCTCAATGTTCCTTCTCTTTCTTCTTCTTCAACCAAATATTCCACAATCATTCTCATTTTCCCCCTCTCTATATTTTCTTTCTCAATTTCTTCTTCCTCCTCCTTCTCCAAACCATGTCTGTTTGTTTGTTCTGCTTATCACTTCCCTACGTATCTACTTCCTTTCTGTCCATCCTCTTCCTCCCTTCCTTCCCTGTCCCATTTCTCACATCCTCCCTTCCTTCCTTTCCTCCCTCCCTTCCTTCCTTCCTGTATTGACCCTCCTCTCTTCTTCCTTCCCCTCCCTTCCTCGCTCCCTTCTTTAGTACCTCCGTCAAGGTTATCCCTCCTCATCCTATCATCCTTCCTTCCTTCCTTCCACTACCTCATCTTCACCCTTCTGAGTTTTCGTGTATGTATGTAATGTACGTGTTTGCAACTTTTGTTTATCCTGCATCAATATATTAATTAAATCCAAATCTCACCCGCTTCATCTAATCCCTCCTTTCATTCTTATCATTCTTCAGTTCCCTTCTTCTATGCCTCCCCTCCCTCTTCTTTGCAATACCTCCCTCCCTCCCTCCCCTCCTTCATCCTTGCAATACCTCCCTCCCTCCCCTCTCATCCTTGCAATACCTCCCTCCCTCTCCTCTCCCCCCCAGCGTGCCAGACAGTGTGCCAGGTCTCGCCAGGTCGCACACACATAGCAGAACCTGGAACTGGTTTAGTGGGTTGGACCTGCTTCTTGTACCCTACACTGGACCACCACCACTACTACTGACTACCCCCCAGTCCCACCCCCCACACAACCCCAGGCAGAGGACAACAGGCAGACAGGCAGACAGGCAGGAAGGAGCAGAGGAAAGGGAACAGAAGCACAGACGAAGCGGAAGGAAGGAAGCAGATAAAGGCAGGAAGAAACAGAGGAAAGGGAAGTGAACAGAGAAAGGAAGGAAGAAACAGAGGAAAGGGAACTAAGAGAAACGAGAAGAGGAAAGAAAAGACAGAAGGGAATAGAGGAATGGAACAGATAGGAAAGAGAAAATAGAGGAATGGAACCAGGGGAAAAAGAAGAGAGAATAAGGAAAAGAGAAATGGGAAGAGACGACAGAGCACCGAGACAAACAGACAGCGTTGAGGCAAGAGAAACACTATTGCTGACCAAGAGAATAAAATATGGAGGGAGGAAGACGGACGAGAGAATAAAGAAACAAATAGAAAAAGAAAGGCGAAAAGAATGTAGAGAAGGAAGAAGAAAATGAGAAGGAAATGTAGGGAAGGAAGGAAAAAGAAAATTTGAAAAGAATACATGGAAGAAGTAAGAAAATGAAAATGTAAAAAAAGAAGGAAGAAGAAAGAGAAAAGAATGTAGGGAAGAAATTGGACACGATGGAATTTGAAAAGAAACTAAGATTTGGAGAAGAAAATAACTCAACATGGAAGGAAAGAATAAAGATTAAAGATATATATAGAATGTTGGGAAGGAAAGGAAAAGAGAAGGGAGGAAATAGAGGAAAATATAAGGAACGAAGGAGGAAAAAAGGGGAAAAGAGAAGGGAGGAAAAAGGGGGAAAAGAGAAGGGAGGAGATAGAGGAAAATATAAGGAACGAAGGAGAGTTATGGTCGAAACTAAATAAAAAAACTAAAGAAGAGGAAAATAAACAAAATTAGAAAAAGAAAGGAAGGAAGGCAGGAAGCAGCAAGTGTGACAACAAAAGATTGATGACTTTATAACGAGTGTGGCTGCAGGTATAAGAGGAAGGAAAGGGAAGAAGCGAAGTAGGGAAGAGGGAGAAAATGGAAGAGGCGAAGGAGAGAAAGGGAAGAAGCGAAGGAGGTAGGAGGGAGAAATGAGGGAAGGGAATATGTGAAGGAGGGAAAGGGAAGATGTGAAGGAGGTAAGAGGGAGGAAGGAGGGAAAGGGAAAACGCGAGGGAGGGAAGAAGAGAGGAAATAGGCGAAGGAGGGAAGGTAGGAAGGAAGAGAGGATACAGGAAAAATGGAGACTTACAAAAGGGAAAAAAGAGGAGGAGGAGGAAGATGAAGAATAATTGAAAGAGAATATAACGAATAGAAGGATTTAGGTGAAAACAAAAGAAAGCAATGGTACAGAGTAATATAAATCAATACACAAGGAGGCAAAGAAAAGTACCATATGGCTAAAGAAAAGCTGGTAAATAAATTGGTGGATAAAGAAAGCGAAGAGGGAGCAGTAATTCTCTCTCTCTCTCTCTCTCTCTCTCTCTCTCTCTCTCTCTCTCTCTCTCTCTCTCTCTCTCTCTCCTCTGGCATACCGGTACCATAAGAATAGGAATGGAAGGAACACGCTAAACACACAAGACATTTAAAACTCCATAAAACCTGACATTACACAACACTACATTAAACCTTGGAATCTCACTCACTATAGACGTAACCACCACAACACAACACAACACTGTATTTTAACACCACAACACACACACTACACTGTATATTAACACACCACAACACACTACACTACACTGTAGGCTATATTAACACCAAATAACACTACATTAGTTAAACCACATCACACAAATAATATAATTATAGCCTATACACAACACTACATATCACCATTCATAGGAAGAGAAAGAATGGATAATAGATGGATAATTAAGGATAGATAAATGAGAGAGAGAGAGAGAGAGAGAGAGAGAGAGAGAGAGAGAGAGAGAGAGAGAGAGAGAGAGAGAGAGAGAGAGAGAGAGAGAGAGAGAGAGAGAGAGACACACACACACACACAGAAATAACTTCCAACACGGGCCTCTGTTTGCCTGGATGATGTTTGTTCTTCCCACCTTCCCCTTCCACTAGCCTAGCCTTCCCTTCCTTCCTTCCCCTCCCCAAACATCATCATAACACCACGTAACACAAAGGAACTGAAACACGTCGAATAACAAGACATAACACAATAGAACACATGAAAACAGTTGTAATAGTAGCCTACTTCATCACACAACACTACACACCACAACATCTCATAACAATACCAAAGAGACAACATTATCCTTAACAAAACTGGACATAAGTCACATAACTACACCTAGCCCAAATTTCATAAACAGCAAACCACACAATACAATCAATTGCCTTACACGCACACATACCTATACCAAAACGCCTTCGTAACACAAGACGATATCCAATCTTGCCTTAAAAAAAAAAAAAAAAAAAAAAAACTTCGTAACATCTCAAAAACAAACCATCTTCGTAACAACCCACAACATCCACACAACAATGCAACACCGTACCGTATGTAACATAACACCTCACCTCAATCAAAATCTCATAAAACAACAACACCCCCACACCTACACAACACACACACACCTGGCCCACGTACTGTACACTGTGTTTACACCGATGAGTTTGTCTTTCCCTCCACATCTTCCTCCCCCTAACGCCTTCACTGTTTACCATGTCCACTCTGTCTTGACCATACAAATACTCTACCGTCCGCTGCCTGTCTGTCTGCCATCTCTTTTAGCTAGGCCTGTCTCCATTCACACAAATACCCACCAAAATTATTATGCTTCTTATTTGTAAAGTTGTGTGCTCCTGTCTGTTTCTTTCACGACTAGAAACTGTTCAGTAAAGTTGTCTGTGTGAAGGTGTTTGACTGTCTGTCTGCCTCGGCGATTCCACCAACACTGTCACATCCAATGTTTAGGCTATTCTTTGTTTGATTTCCATTGCTATACCTAATACCTCTTACTGACTCTAGCCTAACTGTTTCCTGATTCACACAACTGTCTAATTAATACAAAAGATTGATTGATTCATGTAACACTACTAATTCTCTTTACACTATCTAAGACTCTCTTATTCACATAACTCTGATTCACATTAAATAAACCAATCAAACAGTATGGCCATATTCGATTTGCTTAAACATGCTTACTAGCCTAATCACTTAACCACATGCCATTCACACATTACCCATTCTGTGTAACGTTAGGCTACCGACACAAACATTCAACACTAGGCTATATTATAACACTGATTCACCTGCCTCTCCAACAAGACAGGCCTACAACACTGACCCTCTAGCCATTCACTATAGGTGTCTTGATTCACATACAAGTGAGTTTAGAAAGTGGGATATATTCAACAGCTGCCACATCCGCTCTGACCTGCGCTGTTAGGCTTGCCATCTGTCTACCCTATACAGTACCACGCTGCCCAGATTCTACCACACTTCCTATACGGTACCACTCAGTCCCTACTACACACCTGTTACCTACCACACTATTCAAGAGTTCATACTACATACAGCCCCTACCACACTAGGCTCTTACAATGCAGTACCACAATCCAACCCCTAACACACTCGCACCTACAAAAATAGCTTCCTTATTCTTAGCACACCACTACTCACACCATACCAGTCCCTAATACACACACACACACACACACAACCACTTCCAGTCAGCACCTTCACTCACCACCATTCAGGCTACTAACAAAACCACTACCCGTACAGTCGTGGTATAAAATTGACGTGTGTCGCCTTTGTTATGATGATGAACTCTTAAGGGAATAAAGTTGTGAAAATAAGAACTAATTTATTGTTTATTTCAATAGACCCGTGAGAGAAAAAACACACAAACACACACACCGTCGAGCAAAAGAAACAACAAACAATTCACACGTCAAAGAACATTAACCTCACAAAAGTTCACCATCACATCAGAGGCCAAACAAAACACAACAAGCAACTCCTCACGACAACGAACACTCAATTATTCTCAAAGCTTAACATCACACCAGACAGACAACACATCATTAGAAGACAACAACTGTGCACTTAGCTACATCAGGAGAAAGTAGTAAGAGTAAGAGTGGACGTACGTGTGTGTGTGTGTGTGTTAGGGGGAGGGGAGGTGGGGGGTGGGTAGTACTTATAGTGACCTTGATCACACTTTCTCTGCTGGCTCATCTCTTCTCTCCATGTTTAGACCGGTGAAAATTTGGCCGGGGGGGGAGGGGAGGTGGAGGGGGGAAGGGAGCGAGAGGAGGTGGAGGGGGGAGGGGAGCGAGGGGAGGTGGAGGGGGGGGAGGGAGCGAGGGGAGGTGGAAGGTGGGGAACTGGCGGATTGATTAGTAAGTAACGAATAAAATTAATTAGATAAGGATACAATTTGAATTTATAATTATTTTTTTTATTACTATTATTATTACAGGTATATTATTACTAGTTTCCTATCTTTATTTTCTTACTATTATTTCAGTGCTGTTAATTAAACCCATCAGATATTACCAAATCTAAAATACTTACATATATTATATACCTATCAAATTATCTGAATCTGCTCTAGGCCTAACCAATAACTTCTCAAGTGTCAATAATATGGACTCAACTCAAATAAGCCTATTAGGCCTATAATTTTCATGTTAGGTAGATTGTTACTAGTATATCTAGTGGCATCCCAGAGAGAGAGAGAGAGAGAGAGAGAGAGAGAAAGAAAGAAAGAAAGAAAGAAAGAGAGAGAGAGAGAGAGAAAGAGAGAGAAAGGAATGGATAAGAGAAAATAACAGGCAGATAAAGCAAGGAGAGAAAGAGAGAGATAAAGCAAGGAAATGGATAAAATAGAGAAAATAAACAAGCAAATAAAGCAAGGAAATGGATAAGAGAGAGAGAGAGAGAGAGAGAGAGAGAGAGAGAGAGAGAGAGAGAGAGAATGATGTGAGTTTAGCAGAGTGTGGTACGGTCGTCGAACCTGGTGGTGTGGTCAGTGTTGGAGGCTGTGTTCTCTCTCTCTCTCTCTCTCTCTCTCTCTCTCTCTCTCTCTCTCTCTCTTTTGTCGTCATTTTATTTTCATTCACTACCGTCGTGTTCAGTCTAAGTTTTATTAATTCATTTTGTTCATACAGTCAGTCTTGCTCTACTCCCTATCTATCCTATTCTGCCTCACCCTGTTAAATCGTAGTCGTCCCTCGGTTGTTATTGCATTGTGTGTGTGTGTGTGTGTGTGTGTGTGTGTGTGTGTGTGTGTGTGTGTGTGTGTGAGAGAGAGAGAGAGAGAGAGAGACTGTACCCTATGAATAAATAAAACAAATCTAAGCTAATGGAGAAACTATAAGGTTTATCTTCCTTGAGAGAACGAAGGCGAGAGAAAGGGAAGAGGAAAGAGAGAAAAGGTGAGAGGGAGAGTGAGAAGGAAAGAGGAAGGGAGGGAAGGAGGAAGAGAGGAGGGAAGGAGGAAGAGAGGAGGGAAGGAGGAAGAGAGGAGGGAAGGAGGAAGAGAGGAGGAAAGAAGGGAGGGAGAGGAGAGAGGAAGAGAGGAAAGAGGGAGGGAGAAGAGGTCAGAGAAGCAACAGTGTCCTTCCCCCACCCACCAACCCTCTTCTACACACACACACACACACACACACACACATCCTCCCGCCCACTCGCCCGTTTCATTCACCCACCTACCCACCCCGCCCACCTTGTTCATTGTACCCCACCCACCCACACGACCCACCTTTCCCATTCACACACACCACCTCTCCCACTGATACACACACACACACGACCTACCTCTCCCATTCACACACCACCTCTCCCACTGACACACACACCTGCATATGTCTATCTATATATTTATTCTCCCTATCTACCCATCTATTTATCATTTACCTATCAATCCATCTTCCTATCTACCTATCTACTTACCTACATATCTATTTCAGATACCTACCTACCTGCCTATCTACTTATCTATTTACAGTATCCGTGCATCTATTTACCTAGGCTATCTATCCTATTTATCTACCTATACCTATCTACGTATCTATCTATCTATCTATATCTTTATCAATGCCTTTACCTCACCCTCCCTCCCACCCACATTTCACCTCACCTCTCTTTACCTGACCAGACGAGAGGAACCGTAAGGAAAGGGAGGTGTGTGTGGGGGGGTAGGGGGGGGGGGAGTGCGTCAGGTGGGCAGCGGGGGTAAGACCATGGGTAAGACACACAGACAGACACAGACAGACAAACACGAGGGAGGGGGAGAGATGAGATGGTGGGGGGAGTGTATGATGACAGACAGACAGACACGAGGGAGGGGGAGAGATGAGGGGCATGAGGAAGGTGAGTGAAGGCATGAATGAGGATGGTGATGGAAGGTATGAGTAAGTTGAGTATATGTATGAGTAAAGGTATGATGGAAAATATGAGGAAGGAATAAGTAGAGGTATGAGGGAAGGTATAAGTAGAGGTATGAGGGAAGGTATGAGGAAGGTATAAGTAGAGGTATGAGGAAGACGAGGTATAGACACTGAACCAATGATGACCGTCTGTCTCTCATTCCCTCTCATACATTCTCTCCCTTTATCTCTCATTCCTTCATTCATTCACTACTCCACATCTTCCACTTCGTTCTGTCTTAAACTCTTCCTTCACTTTTACTACTATTTTCTCCCCATGACTTCTTATTCTCTCTGTCCTATCTTCTCTCCTTTATCACCAGTTTTCTTACTCCACCATCCATTTTCGTCTATTACTCTCTTTTTGTTATCACATCTTTCTTCCATCTCCATTATCCTTTCACCTCACCTCACCCTCCCATTCTCCAGCCCCTTTGTCCCTCCTACTCTTTCTTTCCCTTCCCCACTTGGCTACTTCCCCCCCACCTCTTCCCTCACCCCCCACCCCCACCCACGCATGACCGGTTCCTTGGTACCGTAATGAAGCCCAACACACACACACACACACACACACACAATTATTAACTCTCATAAACATCCCAAACTCTTCCCTCTCACTTTCTCTCTCTTCTCACTTCGTAAAATTTCACTTGTGCCCCAACCTCACTCACTCTCACTCCCTCTCCCTTTCTCTCTCTCTCTCTCTCCCTCGCTTTCTCTCTCTCTCAATTCATCTAAATTACAACTTCTCTCTCTCTAACTATTAACTGTCACATGTAGGACCTCAAACTTCTCTATCTCTCATTCCTCTCTCAGGTCCCCTCTTGCCTTATTCCCCCCTCCCCCCCCCCCCCACTAACTAAGCCCTCTCTCATCCCCTCCCCTCACTGGAAACTCTCTAAGCCCCCTCCCATCCCCCTCCCCCTCCATTCTCTCTGCCTCACTCAGCCTAATCAAACTTTACGAGTGCTGGACTAAAGTGACCCCCCTCTCCTCTTTCACCTCCCCCCCCCACACACACTTTCATCTTAGTGCTTGGAGGCTGTGGTGGGGGGGGGGAGGAAAGGAGAGGAAGGGAAAGGAGAGGAAGGGAAAGGAGGGCAGAGGAAAGGAGAGAAAATGAAATG
Source organism: Petrolisthes manimaculis (assembly GCA_034508575.1). Taxonomy (NCBI): domain Eukaryota; kingdom Metazoa; phylum Arthropoda; class Malacostraca; order Decapoda; family Porcellanidae; genus Petrolisthes; species Petrolisthes manimaculis. The sequence goes on along the minus strand of JAWZYT010003965.1, from coordinate 93,464 downwards.
AGAAGAAGAGAGAAGAGATAAAGATGGAAATTGAGATAAAATACAAAAGATGAAAAAGAAGAAAATATGGTAGGACATTATTGGACAGAACAGAGAATCGAAAAGAGGAGAGGAAAACTTAATATAAAGCAGAAGAAGGGAAGCCAGGGACATAATATAGTGAAAGGGATGATAAATATGGGATGTACTGTATAATGTACCATAAAAATAATGAATAACTATAAATGATACAAGTATATTTTAGTAGCATAACGTACGAAACATCTGTTAATGTCTGTGTGTGTTTTAGAGAGAGAGAGTGAGAGAGAGAGAGAGTGAGAGAGTGAGAGAGTGAGAGAGTGAGAGAGAGAGAGAGAGAGAGAGAGAGAGAGTGAGAGAGAGAGAGTGAGAGAGAGAGAGAGACAGTGAGAGAGAGACAGTGAGAGAGAGAGAGAGTATGTGTGTGTGTGTGTTTGTGAGTGAGTGTGAGTGTGAGTGTGTGTGAACCAGGCCTGACCTCCTCCTGCCAACGTGGAAAACAGAGTGATTACTGATTACCTGACCTTTTCCACCTGGCTACGCTTTTCCTTCCTTCACCTTCTCTCTCTCTTTCTCGTTAAATTTCTTCCCTTCACCATTCACGTGCTCTTTTACCCCTTCTTCCTTCTCCCCTTCCCTACTTTCTCTCACTTTCCACTCGACCCCAACCAGAGAAAGGTGAGTGATGGTGACAAGGAGTTATTATAGTTACCCAATAGACTGACTAAACCAGATCAGATCACCATGTCACACTAACGAGTCAAGACAAGTTAGACAACCTCCTTGTTCTTTCTTACTCCTTTGGTGTTTGTTGTGAGGGACTGAGTGAGGATGTATATAGCCTAGCCAACCCATGTACAGTAACACACCACCTCCTATACTGTACTGTACGTCTTTCCTTTCCCTCCATCTCGTCTATATAAATTATAATCCCTCCTCCATCCCTCCCAATCCATTTCTCTTCCCCCCCACCCTTCTCTCTCTCTCTCTCTCTCTCTCTCTCTCTCTCTCTCTCTCTCTCTCTCTCTCTCTAATCCCTCCCAATCCATTTCTCTTTCCCCCTCCCCTCTCTCTCTCTGCCTGTCCTCGCCTACAGTACAATTATTAACACCCTACAGGCACCACGTGGGTTCTCCTCTTAACCCTCCTACACTCTGGTGACGCGGGTGTGAGTCATTGAGGCGTATGCAAGAACATTTATGGTGGTACCGGTACGATGACTCCCCAGATACAACACAGTATAGATATTGTGTCATCATCTTGAATACGACCCATAATTCTATCGTGTACAGTCACACCAAAAACCTTATTAACATAGACCTAAATTGAACGAAAGATTTATAATTATTTTACTAATCATTATTTAAACGGACATTAATCACATCAGGATTCAATGAGAAGTAGTGCCCTTCCCAAACTACTCTGTGTGTGTGTGTGTGTGTGTGTGTGTGTGTGTGTGTGTGTGTGTGTGTGTGTGTCAGCCAATCCAATAATTATCTACCACACTAAAAGAACAATTAGGTTATATTGATTTTTTTTAGTTCCATAGTATTATACAGTAGAAACATTTTTGTGTTCATCAACAACTGGTGGTGGTGTTATCTCACTTACCTGTAATATTGGTGTGGACGAGGTGAACACATGATAACCAACCAGGAGCAGCTGACAAACACACACACAAACACACACACACACACACACACACACACACACACACACACATACACAGATACACATTCATACATACACACATACACACACAGATACATACACACACAGATACATACACACACAGATACAAACACAGATACATACATACACACATACAAACACAGATACATACATACACACATACAAACACAGATACACACACACACACACACACACACACACACACACACACACACACACACACACACACACACACACACACACACACACACACACACACACACACACACACACACACACACACACAACACACACACACACACACACGTACCTGCAAGAAAAGGAGAAAGATCATAGTTAGTAATGTATGTATTAAAATTTTCAAACATTTTATCAACCTACTGTTATTATCATTATTATAAAAAGAGTCAATCGTTTAAGGGGTTTAAGGAAGAGACAGGATAAAGAGGAAAATAGGAGAAAAGATGGAAATGGGAGAAAATGAGGGAAATAGGAGAAATGAAGATAGAAATAGGAGAAAGGAAGAGACAAAAGGGGATAAAATAAGGGGGGAGAAAAAGGGGGGGGGGGTGAACAGGAGCAGGTGAGTGGCACAGACAAAGGGGGGGGGGGGAGACCTGACCAACAAACACACACACACACACACACTATTTACCCGAGATATAAACAATAGGACAAGGTAGAGTGTGTGTGTGTGGAGGGAAAGAATTGGTGGGTGTGGGGAGAGAAGAGGGAAGGGTATGTCTGATGAGAGAGAGAAAGAGAGTGAGAGAAAGAGAGAGAGAAAGAGAGTGAGAGAAAGAGAGAGAAAGAGAGAGAAAGAGAGAAAGAGAGAAAGAGAGAGAGAAAGAGAGAGAAAGAGAGAGAGAAAGAGAGAAAGAGAGAGAGAGAAAGAGAGAGAGAGAGAGAGAGAGAGAGATAACACAACCACACTTTACCTTCATTATAATACAGGTACTCCATATTAATTCCACTTACATCCACACACACACACACACACAGCAAATTGTACTCCCTCCACATAACAGTATACAACACCACCACTCCACACACACACACACACACACACACACACACACACACACACACACACACACACACACACACAAGCCAGCGAGACAGGTGTGTGAGAATGACATAGGTAGAAAAAAAAATCTTATAATTTATAGGGACAGCTGCACGTGACCCCCCCCCCCCCCCACCCTCTCTTTGGCGTGTGTGTGTGTGTGTAAAAAGGGCGGTGAATGCGGTACGTGCGTGTGTGTTTGGGTCTGTGGGTCTGTAGGGGCGATGGCGTGTATGAATGTATGTATGTGCGTGCGTAAATCCGTGTGTGTGTGTGTGTGTGTGTGTGTGTAGAGGAGGGTCTTTGTGGTTGTGTTTGCAGGGTAGGACCAGGGAGGGAGTCACGAGGCACGACCTATACAGGCTCCACAAACACACACACACCTGCTGAGAGAGAGAGAGAGAGAGAGAGAGAGAGAGAGAGAGAGAGAGAATGTGGTGGTATAATGGTGATAATCTTGAAGTAATGTTGGGCTGTAGTAAGAATAAATAAATGAATAAATAACAACACACACCACAACACTCACACAAAACACACCACAACAGAAAAACAACACTCAACAAACAACACACAAACACACACCACAACACAACACCACAACACAACACAACACAACACAACACAACACAACACACACCACAACACAATCGTCGAGTGGTTAGAAATCGTGGTCATTCATCTTGTTCACTTTTTCTTTCCCTAATTTTTTATCTCTTCGATTATGAAGGAATGGGATGGTTGGCTTGTTCCAGGTGGGATGGGGGTTTGAGGTAGGGGGGGATGGGGTATGGGAGTGGGGAGGTGGTGTTGGGGTGACGGGATGGGATGGTGATGGGGTTGGGGTGATGGGATGAGGTGGTAATTGAGTTGGGGTGATGGGATGAGGTGGTAATGGAGTTGGGGTGATGGGATGAGGTAGTGAAGGGGTTGGTTGGGATAATGGGATGGGATGGGGTTGGTTGGGGTGATGGGATGGGGTTTGGGTGGGGGTGGGGGCAAAAGAATGGATGGGCGACATAAACAAAGAGTGAAACAGAAAGAGAAAGTGAAAACAAGACACAAATTACAGAAAAAAATGAGAGAGAGAGAGAGGAGACAAAGACCAGACCAGACAACTTCCACCTTCATCAAAACAACTTGGATAAAACCTTTCTCTCTCTCTCTCTCTCTCTCTCTCTCTCTCTCTCTCTCTCTCTCTCTCTCTCTCTCTCTCTCTCACACACACACATCTGCAAACTTCGTAGGGTACAAAAACATTGGTAATTTAATTTTCCAAGTTTCAATTTCATAATAAAAGTTTCAAAGACTTCTCATTGACCAGCAAAAAATATGACTAACCACACGAGGCATGAAAGACCCTGTAGCTTTAGAGATAAGAGAAAGGAGATTAGAGATAAGAGAAAGGAGATTAGAGATAAGAGAAGAGGAGATTAGAGATAAGAGAAGAGGAGATTAGAGATAAGAGAAAAGGAGATTAGAGATAGCACGAACAGAACAGAAAAACGAGACAGATGAGGAATAATTTCGCATTCAAGACGAGATAGTGGCATTCTCATAAGCTCTGTAAGTTAGTAAGCTCCTTGAATAGGCTATGTATGACCCTTGTGTTTCTGCCAAGACGTGGTGGGAGCTGCCGGAATGAATGTATGTGTCTGTCGTCTGGCAAGGATAAGACGGAGATTCCAAGTTCATTATGTATCTCTTGTGGTGGTCTTCTTCTCCCCTCTCTCCTCTTCTCTCTCTCCTCTCCCTTCCCGACCTCACTTATCTCCCCTCCTCTCCTTCCTTCCCACCTCATCTCCTTTCCTTCCCACCTCATCTCCCCTCCTCCCATCTCAACTCTTCTCTTCTCCCTCCCCTCTCCTTCCTTCTCTACTCCCTTCCTTCTCCTCCTCTCCCTCCCCTCTCCTTCCTTCCCTACTCCCCTCCTCCCTTCCCCTCATCTGCACCAACTTGCCAACTTGGGGAACACTGCAGGAAGAAAACACACTGAGGAAGAACGGGAGAGATAGCTAGACAGACAGGAAGACAAACCGACAGACAGAGACAGACAGACAGACACACATAGGATCGAATGAGATAAAAAAAATGTGGAGGTACAGAACGAAAACTAAAAACTTAAAAATAAAAACTAAAGCAAACATAAGATTGGGTCACATTTAAAGCCTCTCTCCACCATCACACACACACACACACACCAGCTGATCAAACTATAGAACCAGCCTAACCCTCCCCTCCCCTCAGAATGTAAACAAAACCACATCTGAGAGAGACACGAGCTTAAACCTTTTTTTCTTAAGAGTACGCCACGCCGTCACGTCATTCAACTTCACGAGAAATTCCTCTTTCTTTCGGAGATTTGAATAACCCGGAGATTTGTTGATCTTTTTATATTTGTCCAGGTTATTCCATGAGGAGGTAATATTGTTCTTCTTGTTGTCTTACCAATAATAAATGTTAGATAATCGTAAAATACTGATGATTTAATAATGGACGTGTTGGTCTCGCAAAGTTCTTCCTCAAAAACAATAAAAAATATGTTTCCCGTTCTTTGTTATGGTTTGCCTCTGTGACGTTCATATTTGGGATAATACGGGGCATGGCGAGGTGGTGGGGGGAACATACGGGGCGTGGAGAAGAGTTGGGGGGATTAAACGGGGCGGAGTAGATATGGGGTAGTGGGCAATCGGGTTTGCATGGAAAATAGGGGGTCGTGTTGGAACGGGACGGAGAGGCGGGTCAGGAAAGGGTAGGATAGGAAAGAATGGGAAGAATAAGAGGGAGGGAATAAAGCAGAGAGGGAGGGGAGAGAGCCGGGAGGGAGGGGAGAGAGCCGGGAGGGAGGGAGGGGAAGAGCAGGGGGGGAGTGGCAGATTGGAACAGAGGGAGGGGTGAAGGAGGGGTCCACACTGCAACTACTACTACAACTACTGCTACTATACTCATGGGATCAATGTGTACCCAACACGCTTCCTTCCTTCCTTCCTTGTTGTTATTCTCACGCACCGCTACTTTGACGCCATGTACTGTGTTATTCTTTGACGCCATGTACTGTGTTATTCTTTCATTCCATGTAGGCTACCAAAACCAACTCCAGTGTAACATCACCCAGACGTTATTTTATCCAACAGCTCATTAAAAGTCTAATAATAATAGGTAAATAATAAAGAGTATAAAGGAAATAAATATAAAACACCGTATCTGAAACATAGGCTATTTATATAAGCCTAATAAAATCGTGCTTTGTTGGTCAATAATAAATAGTAATGAAATAAAGAAAAACTATAAAACTAAACCCCCTAGCCTATCTGAATCATATCTATCCTATATAGCCTAACTGCAGTGGATATGGATGTATGCCAGGCGGGCTATTAATAGGCTATACGTGTGCTACTAATGGCCATCATGGTAGGTATAGGCTATATATATTATCAGACCTGGGAGTGTGGGTGGACATAGCCTATATATACATACATTTAGTAAGGCTTAGTATTTGTGTCTAGTTGTATAGAGAAAGGTTAGGCAGGTTACGGGAAAAAAAGGCATCAAAAGGGTTGACATTAAATTTTGAATGTATGTACACGATCCTTATAGAAGATTGTATGTATGTATGTATGTATGTACTGTATGTAAGCCTATGTATGTATGTATGTGGGTAATTTAAGAACAATAATTTTGTTCCATATCACGCATAAATAAAAACTAAAGACAACATGTATATACTCTGGATAATCCTCTACTATAAAATAAATAACATATGTGCTCTATTACTTATATAAATACTACATGTAAGCCAATAATACATTTTAGGTAGCCATACATCGTCTTCGGAACTGGAGTTATGAAATTATGAAGACAGATCATGTTAAAATTTTATTTCTATATCCCGACTGAGCAGGAAAAATGTGACAGTGGGGTTATTTATTTATTGGTCAAGTAGGTCAGTCTGTAGGTCAGTATTCTGGAGTGACTGATATTAATAGCCGAACTGAGCATGAAAATAGCCGATCAGGACTATCACGAGGACTGACATTTATATTAATAGCCCAGTGGTATGGGATTTAGATGCAAATTTAATGTTCTATCCATCCATCTATCCATATTGAATCGCCCGTCTGTTCATAGCCTATAGCCTCAGTGTATGTGTCAAGCTGCATGTATGTACAGTAGTGGTCAATAGTTTCGATACACAATTAAGGGGATGAGGGAGGCAAACATTTCTCAGGTTATTTTGGGACGAAGAATTTGAAAAAAAGGGGGAAGGGGGAATGGGGAGGGAAAAAGGAGAGAATTAATTAAAAACAGGGAGGAGGGAAGGGGAAGAGACCAGGGAGGAGGGAAGGGGAAGAGACCAGGGAGGAGGGAAGGGAAAGAGAGGGTGGAGGAAGGAGAAGGGAAGAGAGGAGAGAGATAGGAGGGAAGGGAGGGAGGAGGAGGGAGGAGGAGGGAAAGGGGGAGGGAGTGGGGGATCCGTTGGTCCGCACTGCATGCTGTCGGGAGCTGTCATGTGCATGTTGCCTGCTCTTAATGCTCTTATACTGCTGAGAGAGAGAGAGAGAGAAAGAGAGAGAGAGAGACATAGAAAGAGAGAAACAGAGAGAGAGAATATACATACGCTAAAAGCCTAATTGTGTATTGTGTATGTGCTTGATAGCTCATTTATACACTGGCATCTCCTCTCTTCCTAACACATACACACACAACACAACATAGTCCTCTTCCTAACACACACACACACGTACTCTTCCTAACACACAACAGAGTCCTCTTCCTAACACACACAACACAACAGTCCTCTTCCTCTCTCCCCCTCTCTGGCAACTGTTTCTGACGCACCACTCCACAATTCCCAACATTCATCCTCACAGAGCGAGGCATAACACACACATAGTTTAGGGAAATTAAGGGAGAAAGAGGAGAGAGGGAGGGAAAGGGAGAAAGAGGAGAGAGGGAGGGAAAGAGAAAAAGATGGAGAGAGAAAGAAAGAAAAGAAAAGAGAAAAAAAGAAAGAAAGAAATGAGACAAAGAAGGAGAAAGAGGGAGCAAGATAATGTATAGGTTAGTTAGGAATGGTTTTAATGTTCCAACAACAAGAAATCACAAACGTCGACAATTTAATACCAACAAGATATTAATAAAATTGAAAACATAAAACTATACAAGAAGGGCGAAGAAAAAAGGTAAACAGAGGATGAAGGAAAGTGTGTTCACATTTGTTTGACTAGGCTTTATACAGTACTACCAACTTGTGTCTGTGTCTGTATATAAGTGTGTGAGGTTGCCGAGTGCCTAATAAAACTAATAATTCCTCTCTTGGCACACAGCACCTTCTCTTATGCCTTACCTTACCTCCCAGGACACACACACAGTCATACATAGGATACATACATACCTACCTACATCTTCACACATACATACAACAAAAATTATAGGCCTATACACATGTTACATATTCACACTTACATACAGCAAATATACATACATACATCTTTATATACAGCCTACATACATCTTCACACATACAGTAACTATATACATACACACACAGGTCTACACTCGCATATCCTACATATATTCAGTCACAGAAAAATTCCTATGACTGTTTGTAAGCGGTCAACGAGTGATTAATTTTGTTCAATAGCCTAATATGCACTGATATTCCCTTCAATTTTTATAGATTTTTTTTGAATAGTATAAGGAAAATAATCAATACCTGGTTATATGCAAATTCATGAGACAACCTGTACACACACACACACACAAAAAAAAAAAAATAATAATAATAAACATCAACACACGACATCAAATATAAGATGCATAGATAATATTTTCACATCTGCATAGGATACAAAAAACAGACATACAGACAAGCCAAGAAAGAGAGGGGAAGAGAATGGAGGAGTTCAGAGAAGGAAGAAAGGAAGGGAAGGAAAGGATGGTATGGGCATAAGAGGAAGAGGAAATGCCAGGGAAGGTGGGTGGGCGGTCAGGGTGGATGGTTGGTTCTCTGAGAGTCTGTCCTTAGTGGAAACAATAGTATGTCTTGGTTTCCTCTCATACACACCCTTGTCTCTATCTTGACTCACTCCTCTCTCCCTCTCCCTCTCTCTCTCACACACACACACCTGCTAGCATACGGCATTAATCTCTCTCTCTCTCTTTCACACACCTGCTAGCATGCGACACTAATCTCTCTCTCTCTCTCTCTCTCTCACCTGCTAGCATACATCATTAATATCTCTATCCCGTTTCTTTTCTCACACCTGTTAGCATACGGCATTGATCTCTCTCTCTCTCTCTCTCTCTCTCTCTCTCTCTCGTCAACTCAGGGTCCGGGTTCGATCCCTCAGTGACTCAGACCTTCCCCGAACCCAGGCCGGCCCGGTGCCAAGTGGGCTGACTGAGTGACTGCTTGAAGGAACCTAATATAATAATGTGATGCCGATTCCTCCACTATAGGTCACGAAACTATGCTCCATCAGGGTCGGCCCTTGTTTTGTTGCACAGTTTGGAGGAATCGGAAGCACCAGCCTAAGCACATTTAAGTTCGTCTTGTAGTTCGCTATGTCTTCTTCTCTTACGTATGATACATTTTCAAGGAGGGATTTCAATATAACCAAACTCCTGAATCCAAAATACCGAGGAATCGAACATATTTATATTAAAATAAGATGAATTACGAGGATCAAGCCAGTACGTAGCCTAATATATTGGTTTAACCTGGCGAAAATGTACCAGCTATGCTAGGCTACTTCATTAACTGTCTTTGCTTTATTGGTAAATGTCCTGCAATCGCATTTTCACCAGGACTTCAAAAAATAAATAAATAAAAAGCACTCCTATACCTCATCATAAGATTTTTTAATAGATCTGTACTGCCTATATAGCTAATCAATTCGCTGATAACATATTACCATTTTAGCTTAATTGGAGTCCCAAGCGACTTCTGGTAACTCCTCCATCAATGTAAACACGCTGGTGGTAGTAATAATTAATGAATGGAGGCCTGATGTTTGCATTACACAGTGTTATGAATGACGTAACTTTTTTTGTATTGAAGAGATGGTCGATGTTATAGAAGAGGTTGTCAGATACCACTTTAAGGGGTGAAGTGTTTAAGTGGGGAAGTTCAGTGTTGCTAAATCTTGAGCAAATGATTCCTCAAACCTATTCCAAGCAACATAACACCATTATTTTTGTCCATCTGGTCCTGTTTCCTGGCATATTTTGGAGGAATTGAGGCACTCCAGTGTAACAACAGTGTATTACACCCTTCAATACACTGCCACAGTGTTGTGTTGTGTTGCCGGAAACCACTTTTTGGCTTCCAATTTTTTGTCGAGATTCCTAGATCACAACAGTACAACTTCAACAAATGTAAAAAAAGTATAGATAGTCGTGTGGTGATAAAATTTATGGTGTGAGCAATTATACCTAGCCTATGCATTTCGTCTTCTGTAAAAGGGGGTAGGGCCTATAGGCTATAGTAAATTGTTTTGGGTGGTATATCTGGAGCAAATGATTCCTCCAAACTATTCTAGGCAACAGGATGCCATTAATTTTCTTCTTCTGTATCCATTTCCTGGCATACTTTGGGGGAATACCGGCGCTCCAATCTATCCAAATTATACTATCCCCTTAAAAATGTAGCAATGGAAGATGAAAAGATTCAGTTTATAGAGGCTAGGCTACGCACTGCTAATAAGACACTCACATCTGCCCTGGTAATTAAGAGGGTAATTCACTTTTGTTACATTTGGAGTGCCGTGATTTCTCCAAATTATGCCAGGAGACAGGACCAAATGAACAAATATAATGGTGTTCTGTTGCTTGGAATAGTTTGGAGGAATAGGTTGCTCCAGATTTATCAACACTAGGCTACACTTCCAACTTTAACACAACAAACAAATATATTGGTGTTCTGTTGCTTGGAATAGTTTGGAGGAATAGGTTGCTCCAGATTTATCAACACTAGGCTACACTTTCAACTTCAACACAAAAGACAGAGGTATGTAAGGTAGTAGGAAAATGCATATCAATAGCGTCTCCAGTACTTTATGGCCCACTGCTGAACTAGGCTAGACCACTCACTGACGAGGGTTATAACAGACATCTGAATAAAAGTGGTCTAAAGGAGAGAGAGTGTGGTCTTAATTAAAAAAACATGGTCCTAAATAAACATTCACTTCAATAATACAAACAAAAAACTAATACCAGACCATATGGGGCATTAGGTATTAAATCTTTATATATACAAGTCCTAAATAAATGTGGCTCAAAGGACGCAGGGTGGAAACAAAAAAAGTTGTCTCTGTGTGTACAAAAAAACAAAATACAAAAAAATACAGTGACCCTAAGAAGACACAGCAGCAGCAGCAAGTTTTATATATATGGTGATACAGTAGTCCTATTTATGTAGACAAAAAGTGGTCCCCAGCAGTCAAGACTAGTCCCCAGGCTACACCACCACCACCACAACTAGTCCCCACACCACCACCACCACCACCACAACAACAACAACAACAGACAGTCCCCCCATCCTCCTGGTAAAAAAAACTAACGACATGGAGACACTCTTGTTGCACCTGTCTCCATATTCAGTCCTGTATTCTCAAACTAGATTAACACCTTTTTATATTCTCAGTTCTCCTCTCTCTGTTTCGATGGGTTACTGTGTGTGTGTTCAGTCGTGGTCTAAGGTTCTGTTGCCTCTTTGTTATGTTGAAAGACTTAGTGAAAAATGCTGTCATGAATGAGACGTGACTTGACAATTTTTTTCTGATTGGTAAATTTATGTCTTAAAGTCAAACCAAAGAAACCTAAGAAACAAATCTTTAGAAACAATCACATCCCACTCACGACAACATTATTCTCAAAGCTCACTATCACACTATCCAAGCTTCACTCTCAAACCAAACTTTCATCATCCTAGATTCACAGGTCACACAGACACACACTTTATTTACCCTCTGGAGAAACGGGTTCAAGAAAAGGGGAGGGAGGAGGCCTTAAGTTAAGCCAGAGGACGAATGAAAGAAAACTGTGCTCCGTGTGATAGCCAATCCTCTCCAAGCTATTCAAGTCACGTGGAAATGAAAGGGAAGTTATTTCACCAGTATAAAAAAAACTATATAGGGAATGTTGTTGGTATTGAAACATTGGTGTGGTGGAGATGGAGTGTGGAAGGAGGAAGAGTGGTAGGAGAGTGGAAGGAGGAGGGAGAGTGGAAGGAGGAGGGAGAGTGGAAGGAGGAGGAATAGGAGGGAAGAATAGGAGGGAGGAGAGTGGAAGGGAGAGGAAGGAGTGGTGGTGCCTGTAGTGGTGTTGGGGTGGGAAGGGGAGGAGGAATGAAGGATGATGAGAGAGGAAAAGCAGATATTTTGAGAGGAGGCGTGTTGAATAGCGAGATTGATTTAGTATTGGCGGTGGAGAGAGAAAAAGAAAGAAAGAAAGAGAGAGAGAGAGAGAGAGAGAGAGAGAGAGAGAGAGAGAGAGAGAGAGAGAGAGAGAGAGAGAGAAAGAGAGAGAGAGAGAGAGAGAGAGAAAGAGAGAGAGAGAGAGAGAGAGAGAGAGAAAGAGAGAGAGAGATTGGAGAAATATAGTGACAAAGAAAAATTAATATCGTGGAGGTGATGGGAGAAAAAAAAGGAGAGTGAGCAAGGAAGGACAGGAATGTGAGCAGACAGACAGGCAGACAGGAGGTGGAGGAAATGGGCACAAACACACACACACACACACACAGACAAACAGACAGACAGTACCCAGCCTGGCAGCCATGGGCACGATCCTGTCTCTTGTACCCTAGCAGCTAGTCTTATGAATGGCTCACAGGCTTGGTTGGGTACAGATTCTGGGTATGTGGTGGAGGTGGAGGTAGTGATGTGGTTTGGTGTGTGTGTGTGGGTGTGGGTGTGTGTGTATGGGTGGTGGTGGAGGTAGTGTGGTTTGGTGTGTGTTTATGGGTGGTGATGTGGTGTGTGTGTGTGTATGGGTGGTGATGTAGTTTGGTGTGTGTGTTTGTGTGGTGGGCTGTGGTTTGGTGACGTGGTTTGGTGTGTGTGTTTGTGTGGTGTGATGTGGAAGCTAAGAAATGGTATTATCTCTTGGTTCCATTATTATTCAGAGGATTTTCTCTTTCAGGACGAACTAGATCCTACACCAATTCCATCAGCTTATCATCCCTCTGGCTTTAAGGACCCAAGGTGTGATGTAGTCAGAAAATTGGAAGTAAACGAGTCCTTCAAATATTGCTACGAAACACCACCTACATATATGGAAGGAGCTTGTGGTATAGTCAGCTAGGAAGAATCAGAAGCCTCCAATTTCCAAACGTGATAAAAATCTGAATAGTTTATTTATTTACTTGTGTCCGTTTAAATGTGCACTGAAACTAACTAGGAATCTTTGAACGAAATTGTGAGTGATTATGGACCTATTACTTTTTTTTTTCATTACACAGGCAACAACATTAGACTATGTGGACTCCTTGCCTATTAGTTTCTGCATTCCTCGGTACAGAAAAGAAAGAGCAGAACAAGTAAGGTAAAACATGGAAGGTTAAGAAAGAGTAATTGGAAAAGTTAAAGAGGGGTGGAGGGGCAGGACAGGGGAAGGTATTGGAAGGTTAAAGAGAGTAGGGTAGAGCAGAGGAAGAGTAGGGTAGAGCAGAGGAAGAGTAGGATAGAGCAGAGTTAGAGTAGGGTAGAGCAGAGGAAGAGTAGGGTAAAGCAGAGGAAATAGAGTAGATGAGTAAAGGGAAGGGGGCAAGACAAAAGAGTACAGGAAAGTATAAGACAGCGTAAAGAAAAATGAGGAGAGGAGAGGAAGAGAAGAGGAGAGTAAGAGAAAGAAGAGTAGAAGAGAAGAGAGGAAAAGAAAATTAGGAGAGGAGAGGAAGAGAAGAAGAATAAAGAGGAGAAGTGTATAGTGTAGGTCAGGGAAGAGTAGAGTATGACCAGGCCAGAACAAGGGAAAGACAAGACAGGACACACCACTCTGCTATTTATAAGACACACACACACACACACACACACACACACACACGTCCCTGGGGTTTCATCCTCAAAAGTTAACACCAGCTTAAGGCCCCTGTGATCGTGTATGAAAATTGGAGCCTTCCGATTCCTTCTGACTACGCCACGAAACAAGGTCCTCTTATATAGGTACCGGTAGGCTAGTGTGTTTCGTGGCAATATTTGAAGGACTCGTATGATACCTCCAATTTTCTGACAACAATACAGAGTTCCTTAAGGCTATAACTCTATGGATGGTATATAAACTGGAGGCCTCGAATATAGTGATTCCTCCAACCTATGCCACGAAACAGATTCCCCCTCTATGTAACACTGAGGTCATCTGTTTCCTGGCATAGTTTGGAGGAGGTTAGTAGCCCTCCATATTTACCAACAAACACCTATAGAGAAGGGACAATGGAAGGGTAAGTTTTAGTGTATAGGCTGACGACCGAGGAGAGGTTATGGTGTGTGTGTGTGTGTGTGTGTGTGTGTGTGTGTGTGTGTGTGTGTGTGTGTGTGTGTACGCGAAAGTTACATAAAAGACAATGCCGGTGATTATGTATGCATGCATGTATCGCCTGGTATGTGTGTGTATGTATGTATGTACGGGTGTGTGTGGGCGTTGGAGTGAGTATACAAGAGGTCAGGGAGTATGAGAGGGGTCAAACCTGGAGCGGGGGCGGGGGTGTGGGGGGTTGCAAGATGGAGGGAAGAGGGGGAGCAAGTGGAGGGGAGGGGGGGGGAGAGGATTGGAGGGAAAACCTGATCTATACTCGACCCCTCCAAGGTAAATATTTGGAACGAGGGGAAAAGAAAAGGGAGAAGATGAGTGGGTAGGGTAGGGGGGGAGGAAGAAGGGAAGGCAGGAAGAAGGATGAATGTCGTGGGGGAAGGTTGTAGAGGGAGGGAGAAAAAACGTGGGGGAAGGAAGAGGAGGGAGGAAAGGAAGGGAGGAGGAAAGGAAGGGAGGAGGAAAGGAAGGGAGGAGGAAAGGAAGGGAGGAGGAGGGGAGAAGGGGAGGAGGAGGGGAGAAGGGGTGGAAGACGCGAGGAAGGAGGAGAGAGGGAGGGAAAACATGGAGAGGGAGGGAGGAAGAGGTGGTGGGGAGAGGATGGGTGGGTGAGTGGGTGGTTAGAGGAAGGTGGTGGTGGGTGGAGGGCTATTCAAAGGAAGACTGATGGTGGCTTCTCTCCCAGCATCCACATTCATCTATTTTCTTCCACACTCACACCTCCACCCACATTTCCATTCTTCCACAAATTCGTCCATCAACAATCAATCATTTTTCCAGACATGCATATTCTCTTCAACATCCATCCATCTTCCACACACACACACACCTCCATTTACATTTATTTTCGTTCCCAACACATGAACTTGCATCACTTTTCCACATTCATCTTCATCCACTATTAATTATTACCTTTCACCAAACGTTAATCTACATGCCTAATTCATCCTGTTAAAATCCTGCCACACACAAACACACACACACGCCGCTACCGTCACCAACACCAACACACACACACACACAGCTACCGTCACACACACACACAGCTACCGTCACACACACACACACAGCTACCGTCACACACACAGCTATCGTCACCAACACACACCCTGTTGTATTTTTTTTATACCTGTCCCAGTTTGACCTGTCTTACCTATGCTGTCCTGCGTAAGAGCCAAGGCATTTCCTGGCACGTGACACCTTTGACAGTTCACTCTCCCTCCCTGGCACCAACTCAGACATGCAGCAGGCTACAGTGAAAGCCAAATACCCGGGTACAGGAAATTGGTGAAAATATCTGGTAACTTATGCAACCTTAGATTCCGGGTATTTAGACTCTTAGATGCGACTTGCTTGGTTGCAGTGTGGTTCGTTGTGTGTACAGTTAGGAAACAAAGTAACTGATGATCGCCGTTGATGGCTTCTGGTATCAACATCGGGAGGAAACCAGTTAGTAATAGACAAAATTAATGAATTACTACATAACGATAACTGATACTGGCAGACGTCGACCAACAACAGACTGCGAAACGAGAGTTATCCTTCAATTCATAAATATTTTCTCTCACTGATGTGTTTACTCTTGGGATTGTTGCCAGAAACAGATGACAGTGTTCAGATACTATATTGCCCAACTGTACTTAAGGGGGTAGGTAGTATGTGCACATATGTGAAAGTGTATGTGTTGATCTACGTGTGTGTGTGTGTGTGTAGACATACATGCATTTGAGAGCCTGTGTGTGTGACCAAAACAAAACGCCACCAAAGTCTACCATCTTCATAAACACCTTTCAAGTGATAGTGTTGATGTAGAAGAGTTGGCAAAGAACCAGAGGATATTATAAGTCAAGAGGAAGTTTAGTTAAGAGGAAATTTGGTCAAGAGGACAGTACACTTTTGAAAGACTGGAGTTCCTTGATTCCTCCAAAGTATGTCAGGAAACAGAGCCAGATTAAGAAAAAAAATGGTAGCCAACATGTTGCTTCGAATAGTATGGATGCATCGGTCACTCCAGATTTATTTGAGGGCACAGTTTGAAGGAATCGGTAGCCTCCAGTTTGGTTGGTTGGTTGATGAGGGAGATAAGGTCACAGGGAGGTATGCTAAGGTAGACAGGGTTGTTGAGGAAGGTAGGGCTGAGGTAGATTGATGAGGTAACTTAAATAATGATGATGAATATTAAAAAGATAGATGAAAGCCATGAGGTAGAGGTAAGCCATGAGGTGGATAAGTAAAGTGTGAGGTAGATAAGTAAAGTGTGAGGTAGATAAGTACGGTGTGAGGTAGATAAGTACGGTGTGAGGTAGATAAGTACGGTGTGAGGTAGATAAGTACGGTGTGAGGTAGATAAGTACGGTGTGAGGTAGATAAGTAAGCCATGAGGTAGATAAGTAAGCCATGAGGTAGATAAGTAAGGTGTGAGGTAGATAAGTACGGTGTGAGGATGTTGGTAATGATGATGAAGGTGAGTTAGTTGTGTTGTGGTAAGGCTGGCACGCGACCCAAAGATTCTGGCACCCGGCACTGGTAAACATAGAGTGAAGCCACCTCCTACTGGCATCCCCCTTCCTGATCCTCTTGGCACCCCTCCCCCCCCAAACACCCCCCCACCCTCACACCTGTACGTTCAGCAGGGTGTACAGAGTATATGTATATGTGTGTGTGTGTGTGTGTGTGTGTGTGTGTGTGTGTGTGTGTGTGTGTGTGTGTACTGCTGTGGACAATATATTTATACGGTACCGTACTGTATGTCTGCTTTTTCTTTGTCTCCCTGGGTTTTCACGCAGATGGAGTGAAACTTTTGACTAGTGGTATTTGCTTGAGTCGAGGCATTTGGGTAACTAGCGTTTTCTTTATATAAAAGGGGAAGTGAAAAGACTCAAGGTAAAAAGTTCGCTTAGCCTAATGTCTTCATCTGTGAAATGAAAATAAGAGCGAGAGAAACATAATAAACTTTTGTGTAATTTGTTTGGTCCGAGATGTTTTCCTACTACAATGTGCACCTCACACCTGCCAACCTCCCTCACCCCAACAACTATATGCCCCTCAAGCAGGAAGAAGAAGAAGGTGGGTACTAGACGAAAGATAGAATGTGTGTGTGTGATTAAGAGGTCCATTTACTGTAGGTGATTCAGAGGGCTATTGATTACTCCAAACTATGCCAGGAAACAGACTAGGCTACCCCAGTACAAGAAGGATGAACTGTGTTTGATGGCATAATTTGGAGGATTCCTTAGCATTTTCATTTTCCCACAACAAATGGCCCCCATAAATTAAGTTGCTTTGGGCACGTGGTACATAAATAATAAGACTACATATTTATATCACACAAGTATAAGACTATATATTTATATCACATCATATTTTAGCGGCGCTTGTGTGATTCTATTTCCAAGTTTGTCAAGGTTGTTCTCCTCACATTGTTGGCAACACTTACACCCAATCTCACTCTCACAAATCACACACAAAAGTACATTCGCAATTCAACATAATTTAAGTAACCAGGTTTGCTTTGAATATCCTGATCGAGTATGAAGCGACTTCATGCAAATATGTAACAGGACAAGCGTGTAATTGGTTCACTAGTATAGTATATAGTTCCACGTCAATTATTCCAAACTTCCAACAAGACCTGGATACAAATGTTGGATTGCGAGTGTACATCCTAAATATATGCACATTAAAAGACGTAAATCGCGATAACATTAAAAAAAAAAAAAAAAAAAAAAAAAAAGGATTTCAGTGTACAGTACCAGTTTATAAGTAATTATCGGACGGAACAATATGACTTTCCGTCTCTCACTACAAAATTTAAATATATTATGTTACTGTAGAGTTTATAAACTTGGCCTTCTGATTGCATTGATTAATTTCTGTATCACCGTCTCCACCACCACCATCTGTGATCCCTACATCCACACTTTTTTTTCTTGTACTTTTTGTGGCTAGCAACACGGAGGGAAGGGCAAGGCCAGCCATCCTTAATAAATATAGGCTATATGCATCTCTTATGGGCAAATCGAGGGGAAATTGATCCACCAAACTATGCTAGAAACCAGCCTAGTACCTCAGTAGGCTATACGAGTAAATGACCGGTTATGTAGCATTGTTTGGAATACTTATAGAAACCCTCCGATTCCCCTACGAAAAAATACACTTAAACTAAGTCAGAAAACAGACAATATAGGCCCTAGTAACTTAGTATTGTACTGTACCTAAGACCTAAGTAGCCTAGGCTATACGAGTAAGGAATCAGTTAGGTTAGGCTACTTCTATGTGGCAGCAGAGTTTGGAATAATCTGAAGCCCTGTAACTCCCTCCCCTGCATGAGATTATACCTTTGCACATATACCGTACCAGTTGGGGAGCTTATGCAAGTTAAGACACGTAACACCATACCATTGTCTATAGATGAAGGTCGTTATATATTCACAATCCTCGTACCCACTATTTCTTCTTCCTACTCCTCCTCCACTATTCTAACTCGATTTTCCTCTTTGCTTCATTCGGTGGCTAGGCTAATAAAAAATTACTGTTCTCTGTGTACTCATCCCTTATATTCCCTTCCATCTCTCCCTTTATCTCAATTACGTATCTTCTACCATCATCAAATATTCCCTTCGTCGTCGTCTTATCGATCTATCTCATCCCCCTCCGCTTTTATCCTACGTTCTTTATTCCCTTACATTTCTCTATTATCCTACCATCTACCTTTCTCTTCTCCTTCTCCCTTCCATATGTTTTGTTGTCCCAAGTTCTGTCTCCCCTACGACGTCTAAATATTACCTGACCTCCCCAACGCAGCCTGCTCAGTCAGAAATAACCTCAACACCACATAGATAGTTATAACATTATGACGTGCTCCATTCAACACGGGATATCAACTTTTTAAATAAGCCCTCAGATCCCTCTCCTACTCAGCTGCATTGGCTCTCTTCCATCACCACCACCACCACTACTACCACCACCACTACTACTACTACTATTACTATTACTACTACACTAGGCTACCGTACTGCTGCTGCTACTAGCCTACTATCGATACTGACTCA
Organism: Petrolisthes manimaculis; assembly: GCA_034508575.1. Taxonomy (NCBI): domain Eukaryota; kingdom Metazoa; phylum Arthropoda; class Malacostraca; order Decapoda; family Porcellanidae; genus Petrolisthes; species Petrolisthes manimaculis. The sequence continues at coordinate 74,111 of JAWZYT010003965.1, read as the reverse complement.
CCTTCACACCCACGAACAATAATAGACCCCTGTATAATATCTCTCCCTCTCACCACCACCACTAGGCTATACTAGGCTACTGCTGCTACTAACTTTCACACCCACGAACAATAATAAGACCCCAGTACAATATCTCTCCCTCTTCTCATTTCAGTTCAGCCTTACTCCATTCTTCCTCTTCATTCTCTTCCTTTTCCTTCTTCAGCCTCCCTCCATCACTCGTCTCTCATCCCATACATCATTTATTTATCTTCCTTCTTTCACGTCATTCTTCGCTTTCCCACCAACCACCAAAACAGATTCACTCACACCACCACTACTGTTTTTCACCTGTTAATACGACCAATTCCACAATCACACAAACCCATCGGTACCTGTACCTCGTAACATTTTTTTGTTAAGCCATACAACTACCACCACCACCACTATTACCGGTACAACCACTACCACACCCACTGCTTATATTATAGTGACAGTGACGTGTGTGTTTTACAGTGAGTGCCAAGCATCAGAAGCAGTGCCAACAACAGTGCCACATCTTTGTGTTGCCAATTTACAGCTATTTCTACATCAGACAGTATAAAAGTTTCAATGTTACTAAAGTTACTAAAACGTCTGGGGAAGCATAAGAATATTTACCAGTTTTTTTTTATTATTCGTGCACACAAATCAGCACTCAAATTAATGGTACACATAAACACACACACCATTCAGTTTCCCGGCTAATACTCGCACAGTAGAACCGAGTGGAGGTCTTTCAACGAGTATAATTATATGCATCATAAAAAATAACGCTGTATTTGTAACTATGTACCACCACCACCTTCCCTAAATCCTCAGTGCCATCTCATCATCAACAGTGCCAACCCCAACACAAACAACAGTGCCACATGTACCGTACCCCCATCCCTGCCCCTCCCCCCCCCGACCACCCCAAGTCAAGTTAGGGGGGTTATTGGTACTCTTATGCCTACTCCTTCCTTCCTTCCTTACTCCCCCCGGCTGAGTCTATTTTGGCACCCCCTGGCACCCTGACACTGAGCCATCACACACACACACACACACACACAAAGGCAGACAGATATAACACACATACAAAGGCAAACATAACACACACAAAGGTAAACAGATATAATACACACACACGTACACAAAGGCAGACAAATATAACAAGTAGGCCTACACACACACAAAGGTTAACAGATACAGTCTAATACAAAAAAACAAAAACAAAACAAAAAAAACACACAGGCAGACAGATATAGGTTTACAAACATACACACAAAGGCAGAAAAACATAACCCACACACACACACAGACAGACAGAGAAAAAATACACATAGCCTACACACGTTACAATAGAGACAGGCCTACACAAACAAACACACACGCAATGCTCTTCCTCTACTACACCCACAGCAAAAAAACAAAAAACAAAAAATCCCCTCCCCTTCCCACCTCTCCAAAACCCCTCTTCCCCTCTCCAATAATTCCTCTTCGTCAACCTTGTCTCCCCACTAGGCTAAGGCAGAGACGACCTCGCCCCTTGCTTCTGTTGGCTTCATCTCTCTCTCTCCTTTCCCCCTCCTCTCTCTCTCTCTCTCTCTCTCTCTCTCTCTCCTTCCTAATCATCTTAACTTTTTTCTTTCTCCACATTGTAAGTCAGATATAAGCTAGCTCCTCTTTCTCCTTCTCTTAAATCTCTCGCTCTTTTCTCTTTTCAGCCTAGCTCCATCCCTCTTCTTCCTCCTCCCCCTCTCCCTCTTTTCGACTTCTCCTCCCTCTCATAAATCTCTCCCACTTTCCTCTTTTCAGTCTAGCTCCATTCCTCTTCTTCCTCCTCCCCTTCTCTTAAACTCTCTCTCTCTCTTCCATCTTTTCAGTCTCCCCCTCCATCCCTTCTCTCTCTCTCTCCACCATTCCGCATCCAACATCATTAATTCTCTTCTTTCTTTCACGTCTCTCGTCGCTTTCCCTCTCCATTTATCATCTTCCTCACACATTTTCTTCTCTTCATCATTTGTTCATCTGTGTGCCAGTTTTACTCCTCCCATTTTTCCTTCCACCATTCCTTCATTTTGTCCTTCTTTGTCCTTTCATTTCTACATATCTTCTTATATTCAACCTCCATGTTAATTCCTTACTTTATTCGTATTTTCTCTATAGCCTATTTCTTGCATACTGCTTCATTCTATCTTCCTTGTTTGTTCTTTCATTTCTCCTCCTTATTCCTCCCTTTCTTGCAGTATCGGTAGCTTCTTCCTTTGTTTCTCTCTCTCTCTCTCCTTTCCCTCTATATAGCTGCCCCCCCTCACCCACCCACCATACCTTCGCTGCCTCCCTCACTGTTTATATATATACATTCATACCCTCTCCCCCTCTCTCTCTCACACACACACACACTTTTTCATTACTATCCTCTTGTCCTCTCACATGCACTTCTTTGTCACGTTTCTACCCTCTCACATTCACTTCTTTATCACATTTCTTTCCATTTTCACGTTCACTCGACAACCCTTTACTTCTCCTCCACTGCCTGCACCTCCTAAACGATGTCAAGGCCAGAGTGATAACATACAGAAGCCCTACACAGTACAGACAGCCTCTAAACTCTCCCTAAATACCCTTATTATGATCCTTACTTAACTCAGTACCGTACTTTTATCTTCTTACAGCAGAGGTTTAGGCTATTTATAGTGAGAGTCATATGCTATAGGTTCTAATATCGCGTGTGAAGATTTACTGTAGCCAAAACCACAATATGTAAATAAATAAATAATAAAGCATGTATATTTAGGGGAATATTGTAGGCTAAATCAGTGTGAGCCCATTCTCTCTCTCTCTCTCTCTCGTTGTGAGGGAGTTAATAATTTGGAGGAGGGAAGGGTGGGTACCACGAAACGCCACCCACACGGAATGAATCTGTTTCACGTCAGTCATGAGAAACCCGTAGCATCCAAATCTCCTGTATTCTAGAAAAACACACGTTACCAGATTAGTTAGTTACGTGGGCAACCTTACAGTGTCTTCTTTAAGTGGATGCTCTCTTGGATGTTTACTGAGAGACTATAATAGCCTACTGAGTCCTCCACAGTATGCCACTTAACAGATTCCCTATTGGTAACATCGAGAGCTTCTGTTTCCAAACAAGGTGTGGAGGAATCAGTAGCCCTCCACTTGACCCGTAAGAGATTCTCTCCTTAAGCTCTCCCTCTCCACTCTTTCTCTACACTCCTTGACCTATTACTTCCATTCTTCTTCTGACCTCCTCCATGTTTTCTAGAGGCTTAATAACTGACGTACGTTGGTGTGTGTGTGTGTGTGTGTGTGTGTGTGTGTGTGTGTGTGTGTGTGTGTGTGTGTGTGTGTGTGTGTGTGTGTGTGTGTGTGTGTGTGTGTAGGCTTTGTGTGTGTAGGCTTTGTGTGTGTAGCTTACGGTATCTATGTGTATCTGTATGTGTAGCTTACGATATCTACGTGTGTGTGTGTGTATATGGGTGTAGCTTATCTATGTGTATCTCTGAGTGTGTGTGTATTTTCATGTACCAATAAGTATTCACCATCATAAAAAAAATATATATTACAGAACTTTAATAATATAGACAACGCTTGTACTGTAGCATAAGAGTACAGTATCATCAGAGAGTACCACCGTCTAATTAGTGTATAAGTATAGAACAAGTATGATATTGTTGAGTATATACGGTACGACCAATTAGAGCAATACTGAACCAATAACACCAACACTGAACCAATAAGTGCAATACTGTGCATCTTGCATGATTGATCCAGCCACCACGTCAGTCATATCACAGTCTTCAGTCTCTCTCTCTCTCTATTCACACTCCTCCTTCAACGTCTCCTTCAGGGATGAATGTGTGGGATGAATAAATGAAACAAATGAATGAATTTAGGGAGGAATTAAAGTGACGAGGTGTGGGTTATTGGTAGTGGGAAGTGTGGGTTGTGGGGAGTATGGGGAGTGTGGGTTGTGGGTTGTGGGTTAAGGGGTGGAAGGAAGGATAGTGTCGGTTATAGACTGGGTGAAAGGAAGAGAGGGAGGAGAGAAAGAGAGGGAGGAGAGAAAGAGAGGGAGGAGAGAAAGAGAGGGAGGAGAGAAAGAGAGGGAGGAGAGAAAGAGAGGGAGGAGAGAAAGAGAGGGAGGAGAGAAAGAGAGGGAGGAGAGAAAGAGAGGGAGGAAAGAGGGAGGAGAGAAAGAGAGGGAGGAGAGAAAGAGAGGGAGGAGAGAAAGAGAGGGAGGAGAGGGAGGAGAAAAAAAAGGGGAGAAAGATGGAGGAGAGAGGGAGAGAAAGAGGGAGGGAGAGGGGGTTGGAGTGCGGGTTGAGGATTGGTTGTCACACGCCTGTACCTCATCCCTTGCATCGATCTGCCCCCCTCCCCCCAACACACCCACCCAGCTCTCTTCTCACGCACTCTACACCCTCTCTTTCACACTCTCCACCCACCCAGCTCTCTACATCCTCTCTTACACACTCTCCACCCACCCAGCTCTCTTTCACACTCTCTGCCCCACCTCTCCTTCACACTGTCTCTATCCCAGCTCTCACACTCTCAAGCCCCTTTTTTTCACTCAACACGATAACACCCCCCTCTCCCCCCCCCACCCACCATCACACACACACACGCTATCACAATCCTTCACACACATCTTGCCCCTCCTCCTCCTCCTCTTCTATCGTCTAGTCTGCCCTCCCCCCCCCCCTCATACTACTCACTTTGTACCCCCTAACCCACTCACACTCAGCATTTCCCTCATACACACACACACATTCTCATTTCCCTTACACACACACACTCGCATTTCCCTTACATTCACACACACTTGCATTTCCCTTACATACACACACACACACTCGCATTTCCCTTACATTCACACACACACACATTCATTCTCTCTCTCTCTCTAGCCGCATGTTCGTCTCTTCTTCCTACCACATGCATTCCTCTTCTTCCTCCCACATCTTCATCTTGTATTTATTTACTCTCAACATGTGTAACCCAGCCTAGCCTGACCTGACTGTGCACCAGTCATAGCCTATCTTTCCCTTTAATTCTTTTTATTTCCTTCCTGCATACTGTCACACCTCTCTATCACCTTTTTCTGGCGCTATAGGACCTCGATGTTGAGGTGCCTAATATCCATCAATCAACCTTTCCTTTTTATTATATCGGTTTCAGCCATCAACTTTGTCCTATTTTTTGTTATTGGTCTAGCCAGCTTATTTGTCTCTCTGTAGGCTAGGCTATACTGTATGCATTTGGACCGATTTATACTTGCCTACGTCACATGTTTAATTAAGGTACCGGTAGCCTAATTGGTTTATTACCATAACTTTTCCAGCCGAGATATTTCAGGCTAGACTAGGCCTATATACAAGCATCATACCACGCCATATGCTACTTACAATAGTTATAGCCTATTAGCATTTACTATTCTATCCTTATTAAACCAAGCATAGCCTACTATCAGCACCACATCTTTCCTATATCTCCATTACACTTAGCCTAGCCTAGACTATCAGTACCACATCGTTCTTATCCTATCACCATTACAACTAGCCGACACTATCTGCCTAGACTATATACCGTAGCTTAGCCTACCTGACTGAGTGACTGCTTTCCCTGCCTGCCGAGTCACACAGCTCTACTTTAATAGCGTTAAATAACATCGCCTGTCAAACCTGTTGAAGGTTGGGCGTGTGAGTGAGTAAGTACCGTGGACAACTTCCGCACAACCTTTCCCCTTTCCTTCCCCTTCTCTCTCTCATATCAAACCTATACTACCTTATGCCTTACGATCACAATTAGGCTACTTGCTTTCTCCATAATAACTTCACACACCTTCATACCGAAATAGGGGTAGCCTAGCTTGTGTTTTAGAAAGGCTATATGCTAGGCTAACAAGTTTGTCGTGCTGCGAGTCACAAGCCAAGCCTATCTACCACCTGTGCCCTTCACACACACACACACATACACGGAAAGTAGCAACACTCCATTGGCCATTCCTGAAGAAGTGCCAGAAACAGTCACTCCCAAAAGTCTAAATTACAAATCGTAGCCCTGAACCAGAAGTGGATGTGAAGTAACTTGAGGGGATAGTACGGTGTTGGTATATCTGGAGCAAGTGATTCCTCCAAACTATTCCAAACAACAGGACACCATTATATTTGTTCATCTGGTCATGTTTCCTGGCAAAGGTTAGGCTACTCGGGAGGAAAGAAGGCATTCCAGTGTACCAAAACTATTCTATCCATTAATTAACTAACTGACACACACAATTTGCCTTAATTTTTCAGTCAACAAATGTTTCGGATTCATTACTCGATAGCATCCGGGGTTCATGGACTGTGCCAGTGTTTTGTTCCTGACCGTACACCATCTTTTTCTTACACAGCTGCTGCTTCCTGCACTCTCTCTCTCTCTCTCTCTCTCTCTCTCTCTCTCTCTCTCTCTCTCTCTCTCTCGTCAGGCGCCAAACGATGTCAATCTTACTTTTACACTCGACTGGAAAATCTCGACTCAGTGGATAGGTTGAGGCAGAGCGAGAAGGGTGGCAAGGAAAGAAGTGGAAAGGAAAGGCAGGCCCCACGAACTGTTACTGTACGAGATAGATAGAGAGAGAGAGAGAGAGATGTGGGCAGGGTAGAAGGAGGTTGTTAGGGAAAGAAGGAAGGATATAAGTAGAAGGGTAAAAGAAGACGAAAGGAAGTATAGGTAGGGTACCTGTAAAATTAATGATGTGGAAGGAATAGGCTAGGTAGTGGGGAAAAGGAAGTGGGAGGAGGGGAAGTGGGAGGAGGTAGATAGAGTAATGGAAGGGGGAGGGATAGAGAGGCAGACCACATGAGGCAGGGAGTCCTTCACTATATAAGGAGGAGGGAGGCGGGCAGAAGGACAGGGTGCATCCTAAAATACGTGTCTGCCTAGGCTATACCCTATCCTCACCTGGCTCCTCTCTTCCACCTGGCTCGCTAACACCTGCCTCATTCTGGCTCAAAAGCATCTACTACATGTCACCTGTCCCATTGCAACCTTCCACACCACAACATACCCTACAGTACCGTACCAATGTATACTCAATTCTTTGTTTACTTGGCAATTATGCACAGATTCCCTTCTTTATAGTATGACCTTAGAAACACGTTAAATGTATCATACATATTTCAGTGTTTATAAGTACGTAGCTTTGTAGGAATTTGTGGTGTATATAATTAGTTAAGTCTTGAGTTGGATTACATTTAAAAAAAAAAACACCCAAATAATGAAATGAAATCGGGAAAATTTTCGTTAATTAAGCAAGACAAAATATTATAGCTGTCTTCATCCCTCCCCACCACCTGCTTTTTTCTCCACATTCCTCACCACCATTAATGTTTGTATTCTTTTTTTAATAGATGATGCAATAGTGAAGGCAACGTTATATTATACGGTACTCAGAAGAAATCAAGTCTATATCCAAATAATACTGATAGATAAGGCTAAGTTGTAAATGGAATATCTAGGACATTAGGATAGCCGATATAAAGAACGAAAATGCTCCCTTCACCACCACCTGCCCTTGCCTAAACCATCCCTGCATTCCCCATCTCTTCTTCACCATCTGCTCTATCCCTCCCAACCACCTGCATGCCTCCACCACCAGTCTCCTCTCCATGTATGTGTACCACCAGCCTCAACCCTCATCATCACCTGCTCTTTTAACCCTTCCTAAAAACTTGCCTAACTGTGGGCTACTGGTACTAAAGGCTGAATGCAGACCGTGTGTGTGTGTGTGCTGCAGGTCATGAGACAGGAGGCGTGTGAGGTACCGCAGTGGGAGGGGAGGGTAGGGTAGGTGACTGACAGGTAATGAGAAGGGTAGGTGACTGACAGGTAATGAGAAGGGGAGGTGACTGACATGTATTGGGACAGGAAGGTGTGCGAGATGCAAAATGCAACAGACACCGAGACCGTATGCTATTTGAGCTTATATATATTTTTTAAGGGACAGTTTAAAAATGTGTAACTTGTTCAAGGGAACAGCTAAAAGTGAGAGGTAGGCAAGGAAGCAGCCAAGGAAAGTGTGATGCGAGGGATGAAACACATAAAAGCGTCAGTGAGGATGGTGTGACAGTGTGTGTGGGAGGGGGGGGGGGGTGCAGAGTTACGATAGGAAATGGTGTGAGCGCGTGTGGAGGTGCAAAGAGGGATAAAACAGAGAAGTGAGAGTGGATGGTGTGTATGGTATTCAGAGGGATACAACAGATGTGTGTGCGTGTGATACAAGAAACGAGTAGTATATTGTGTGCTGTACATGACAAGGTCCAGCTGATATCCCATAAATTATATGACCTAGGTACACGAGGTTGGAAGGAACAAAAGACTGTGATGTTATGCCAGAGAGAGAGAACCATCAGGACTCCTATAGGCTATTTGTCAATTTGTTAAGTCTAGCAAGAAAAGTAGACGGAGTAGGAGTTTCGAAAGACAGGAGGAAACACCTCCGAAACGAGCACTTCGAATCTTCCAAGTCGACGCTGAAACAGAGAGAGAGAGAGAAAGAAAGTCCAAGACGGATTAAACACCTCCCAGCACTACTCCCACCACCACCACTTCGCTCACCTGCCCAGCTGAGAGGCGGGGCGGGGCGGGGGTAAGGAGCGTGAAGGTGGGTGAACAAGGGCCAGTGAACTCACCTTGCCCAAGAAGCGCCCTTTCATGTAGGTTGCCCGCGTCGTGTGGTCAACTATGAATTTGGGAACATCGTAGTCCTCGCTGTTGTTGCTAGAAGCCTTGTTACCCCCCACCATGTTGTTGTTGTTATTATTGTTATTGTTATTATTGTTATTATTATTGTTGTTGGCATGTATGGGGGCCGGGGTATGTACGGGGGTGTCACGGAGTCCTGCCACCCCTGAATCCATTGAGGTGTTGGTGGGGGGTTCCTTGGTAGTGGTGGTGACGGCAGGTGACTGGATCCAGAGGTCGTGATGCCCTCCTCCTCCTCCACCTCCTGCTAACCACCCGCTATGGCCACCAACCTTGCTGGTCGTCTTCATCATCCCACCACCACCGCCGCCACACACCACCACGTCTCCTGCATTCATAGCTTGCTAAAATCTGTACAATGCTCATACGAAATCAAACAAAGGCAGTCACTCTATCACCATGACTCAAGCACATCAACTGTCAAAATCTAATACGTTCACCGGGGAAGTGGTATCTTGTTTACAGTTCCCTGCAGCCAGCAGGTCAGACACACAGGGAGGGAGTTGCGGCACACCCTCCACCCGCACGCACCAAGACACTACTGAACTGAAGTGAATACTGAGCGATGCTCGTTGCTCGACCTGAGAGAGACCGCCAGCTGCTGGCCACTAGAGTTGCCATACAGGGTTATATGGCGCACGCGGTATTAATTTGTGTACATATTACCTTCAATAATTATCCAACCACCTAGATAAACATATGTACACATTATAAGTGCATTTTTATTGTACACGATTTGCTTCAGTGACAGAAAATAATACTCTCCTCAGAAAAACAATTGTAGTTTACTCACTGGCACTTGTTGTGACGTCACAAAGGATTCGTCCATCATCCTCCGGGAAAATTGGAAAATATATATTAGATCAACTTCCCTTTTTTGCTTGAATGAGCCTAATTCCAACCAAATCAGTTCATTTATCCTTGACGATCACAATAGCAATTAACTTACAGGTATTACACGGCATTATGGTTAAACAGGCATGTATTATTGACAGGTCATCAGATCATGGTGCATAAACTACCGTAATATGATGTTAATTGGTGCCTCAGTCTTTAGCATTATACCACAAACAAAGCCCTCCTAAGATTAGGTTTTCTACGACTGACAGTGTATACATTATCGTTGTTTGCAAGATTTTCTGAGATTAGATTAACTAGCGATGGTTTCTGTACACAAAAACCAAAAACTATCAATTCAAATACCCCAAAATTAACTCATAGCCTATTGTAAATTGAAATATTGTACTGTTCATAAAAATTGGCAACTGCAGTGGTGATAGTGAAGACGCCTGTTCAATTGTTTTCCTGTCAGTATATCTATATGTTTTCTCTTAATCGCTGGGCCCTAACTTAATATGGCCTCGTTATATATTTTTCATTATTAGGCTATCGATTGGGATTCGGAAATGTGTTTGGACCGCCCATAAAATTCAATAATCCAATTCTACCTAGATTTTTCCAAAATTTTAAAATTATATGCACTTTACTGGATGCTATATTCATTTTTTACAAAACCATTGTGAGAATGGAATAACCTATCATGTCGTAACGTCCGAACCTAATGTTACCAACCTAAGTAGACCTTAATAATTAAGGATGGGGATGCCTGTCCGCCGTCCGGTGGCTTGAAGTGGCTGGCCCCGCCCTGGCTTCACATGCCCATACACGATTCAGTCCATGGTTCACTGTTCAGTTGGCCCACGGTCTAGTACCCAAGGTAGTACCAAATATTCTAGAACTGGGAGAAGGATAGACAACTCTTATGGGAGTTTTGGTCGTCAGGTACAGCAGAGCCACATAGCGGCGACGGGGAATCACTAACACTTGACGCCTTTACCTTACCTTTACTTACACAAGAGCGGTGGGATTTTTTTTTCTTTGGTTACCTGAAGTTGATTTTGTAGCTGAAATGGGAATTATTGGATGCAGAGCAATAAACTGTTCCCAAAAGTCTAAGGGGAATAAAAATCTGTCATTAGGTTATTTTGCTTCCCAAAAAATCCTAAAAGGTGAGTTTTTACATAACTTGGTAAGCTACGGAGTACTGTACAGTTAGAAAGTATCAATTTAATATTAACTGGTGTTACATGATGATACCTTATCCTTTAGCAAGTTACGAGGTAGAGATAACTTATTATGATAGTTAGTTATACAGTATTAATTATGTGGTAATGACATTGATATTAACTGATATTAGATGATGATAATACCTTATGATTGTGCTCTATAGCTATATAGTATTAATTTTGGTGGTAATTATTTTGATATTGATAACTGGTGATTTTGATGATACAACATATGTGTTCTATAGTAATAAAATATTTATATTGGTGGTATAAAATAATGACATTAATTTCTGTTTAAAATAAAATGGGGTTTTCTCAGCAAACATATCTTGCCTCTCTTGTACTGTACTAGAGACCCTATATAGGGTCTCTATATATCTTGTACTGCAGCCTATAAGCACCCCTTACCTTCCTCAACTCCCCCCCCCCTCCTTACATCTCCCTCCCTCAGTGAATGCTTCGAGCAGAAAGCTTGCTACTTGTGATTCAGCAGGTTGACTATATCGGTAAACGTTGACAGAGCTGTACAGTAGACCTGAGACCTCGTGGAAGTGCCACCGCTCTGCCGCCGCTGCTGCCGCCGCCGCCGTCAATTTTTAATAATTAGTTTTTTTTTTTTTTTTTTTTTTTTTAATAATAATATATATAAACTTTCATATATATATATTTTTTGATTAATTACAGTACAGTAGACCTGAGACCTCGTGGAAGTGCCGCCGCTCTGCCGCCGCCGCCACCGACGTTGCCGCCCCGCCACCGACGTTGCCGCCCCGCCGCCGCCGCCGCCGCCCCTCCGCCGCTGCCCCACCGCCGCCCCGCTGCTGTCCCGCCGATGCCCCGTCGCCCCTCACCGCCGCCCTCGTCGCCATCGCCACCGCCGTCGTTTTTTTTTTTTTTTTTTTTTTATTATTATTTTTTTTTATTATTATTATTTTTTTATTTATTATTTTTTTTTCGTCGTCGTCGCCACCGCCCCGCCGCCGCCGCCTCCCCGCCGCCGCCACGGCCGCCGTCGCCACCGCCGCCGCCGCCCCACCTCCGCTGCCGCCCCGTCGCAACCGCCGTCGTTTTATAATATATATATTTTTTTTTTTAATAATATATATATATATATATATATATATATATATATATATATATATATATATATATATATATTTTAAGGTATTTTTACAGTAAACCTGGGTTCAGTAAAACGTATATATTAGTATGTTTTACCACTAATTAGGAGCATTCTAAGACTATTTTCTTCAATGGTGTTTCTCTCGGAAATGCCCCGTTTTCGAGATATGCCCAGTTTTCATACCCCATACAAACTTGGGGGAGAGCCTGGGAATACGGGGTTTTGGGTGGGGGGAAACACGCTGTACACTATGGCGTTGTCTTTATAATACACTTCTTAACTTTGTGTCTCTTATACTAGGGTCACACATACCCGAACTCGAGTCCGAATGCATCCCGAAGTGTGTTCGGTTTGTATTCGGGATGCATTCGGGCAATGATTCGGGGTGTTCGGGAAGAGTTCGGGAATGGTTCGGGGCCATTTGCAAAAGTTCGGGATTGAATCGGAAAGCTTCCCGAATGTTTGGTGTTGCATAAAACATTCGGAACCAATTCGGAATGGGCAAAAATTCGGGGAGAGATCGGGATATATTCGTAAACTATTCGGGAATACTTCGGAACATTCGGTATGGCATCTGTTTGCATTCGGTTTGCATTCGGTTTGTATTCGGTTTGAATTTTGGCCGTTGGAGAGAGGGGGAGTAGCATCATACACACACATATACACATACATATACATACATACATGCATACATACATACATGCATACATACATACATACATACATACACACACACACACACACACACACACACACACACACACACACAGGATACATACATACATACATACACACACACAGATAATAATACATACTTACACACACACACACACACACACACACACAGGATACATACATACATACATACACACACACAGATAATAATACATACTTACACACACAGAGAGAATAATACATACATACACACACACAGAGAATAATACATACATACACACACACAGATAATTATACATACATACACACACACACACAGAGAATAATACATACATACACACACACACAGAGAATTATATATACATACACACACAGAGAGAGAATTATACATACATACACAGAGAGAGAGAGAGAATAATACATACATACACACACACACAGAATTATACATACATACACACACACAGAGAATAATACATACATACACACACACACACAGAATAGTACATACACACACACACACAGAATAATACATACATACACACACACACAGAGAATAATACATACATACACACACACACACACAGAATAATACATACATACACACAAAGAGAGAGAGAATAATACATACATACACACACACACACAGAATTATACATACATACACACACACACAGAGAATAATACATACATACACACACACAGAGAATAATACATTCATACACACACACAGAATAAATAAATAAATAGACTGATAGAGAGAGAGAGAGAGTAATATAATATAATATAATATAATATAATAGTAACAATATAGTGTACACCAACTATATATACAATCTGTCAGACTTCGGTTGGCAATCGGGTGGGGTTCGGTTTGCATTCGGTATGGCATCTGTTTGCATTCGGTTTGTATTCGGTTTGATTTCGGAACGAAAACAACACATTATATTTTGAATTTCAAACTTCGGTTTCGATTCGGAATGACTTCGGTATGACTTCGGTATGTATTCGGTATGCATTCGAAAGTGCGTTTCGAATGCATACCGAATACATACCGAATACATACCGATGAAAACCTGACCTTGAAAAAGTTCTCTGAACATGCCCGAATTCATCCCGAAGTCACTTCGGGATGCATTCGGACTCCAGTTCGGGAATGTGTGACCTAGGCTTTAGAAATGACTCGTTTTCGAGATATGCCCCCGTTTTCATACCCCATACAAACTTGGGGGAGAGCCTGGGAATACGGGGTTTTGGGTGGGGAAAACACTATCAGTGTTGGAAATGTTGTAATATTCAAGCCACTCGTGGCTGTATTGGCTATATTTTGTTTTGGGAATACTGTGTTTGAGCGTCCTGTATCCATCTATGTTCCTGGATATTTACCCGGTAACTTCTTCTATTTGTTATACCGGTTTTATGCCCAGGTTAGACCCGGTAGTTAGACCAGGTTAGGTCCCGGTAGTCTGTCGTGGTCTAGGTTAGGTTAGGTTAGGTCAGGTTAGGTAATACTAATTCCCAAAATAACCATTTTATTTGAATATTTAGCCCAACCCAAGCCAACACGTGTTGTAACGCTGCTGTTTGGGCTAAAATTGTATTTTATTGTATCGGTCTCTAAAACTTTGTTATTTCGCTTTTATTTCTGGTTTCAAGTGTTTATTTAAGACAATTACATATTATAAAGGCAACGCCATAGTGTACAGCGTGTTTTCCCCCACCCAAAACCCCGGATTCCCAGGCTCTCCCCCAAGTTTGTATGGGGTATGAAAACTGGGCATATCTCGAAAACGGGGCATTTCCGAGAGAAACGCCATTGAAAAAAATAGTCTTAGAATGGTCCTAATTAGTGGTAAAACATACTAATATATACGTTTTACTGAACCCAGGTTTACTGTAAATTTACCTATTTTAATATATATATATTTTTTTATTAATTATTTTTTTTTTGTAATAATTAACTTTTTTTTAATTTCTTTTTCTTTTTCTTTTTTTTTTCGTCGTCGTCGCCGTCGCCGTCACCGCCGCCGCCGCCCCGCCGCCGCCGCCGCCTCGCCGCCCCGCCGCCGTCGCCGCCCCGCCACCGCCGCCCCCGCTGCCGCCGTCGTTTTTTAATAATTATTATTTTTTTATAATAATATATATTCATTTTTAAATTATGAATCCTATAACAAAGCCCTATAAAAAGTAGTCCTTCTATTTTCCTTGTGGCAAGTTTGGCAACACTGCTTGTTTGTTGGGTGGCAGCCCTGGCAACACTGGTCACTGTAAGCAAACCAAAACATTGCACCACCAGCACTGCACCTGTCACTCTGTCAGGGACCTAATAAGTTACACCACGTGGTTTGTCAATCAAAACGGTATGCAATAACGGTAATTTTTTCAATATTTAGCTTTTGAAATTAGCCTAACCTTACCTAATCTAGACCACATCAGACTACCGGGACCTAACCTGGGCAAACTACAGGGAACCAACTGTGGTAAAGTACCAGGACCAGATTGGGGCAAAATACGGAATATTTTTACAAGTTGCCGCAACTCCATTTCGAAAATTTTACTGTTACCAGTGTTTATATTTCACTATTACAAACAACTTTTCTATATACCATTTCTTCTGCAAATGCTGCATAACAATAATTACCTTTTATAGTTAGGTCCCGGTAGTCTACCCAAGTTAGGTCCCGGTAGTGTGTCCCAGTCCAAATTAGGTTAGGTTAGGTCCCGGTAGTGTGTCCCAGTCCAGATTAGGTTAGGTCAGGTCAGGTCAGGTCTGACTAATTTCTACTCTATATCTTTTCCTGCTTAGGTCCCGGTAGTCTGCTCAGGTTAGGTCCCGGTAATCTGCCCAGGTAGGGTCCCGGTAGTCTGCCCAGGTTAGGTCCCGGTAGTCTGCCCCAGTTAGGTCCCGGTAGTCACACTATATCCTTCTAGGAAATATATTTTTTTCCAGTGAAATCCTGTTGTAGCAACTTGTAAAAATTTACCTTTTTTTTCTCATTCACAGCATGAGTTACTTGCACTGATTGTCGTCGTCACAGTTGTCATCAACATGTCTGCATCATCAAAGCCTATTGCGTCGGTCATCCCGTGGTCCCAGGTTTGCCGGATGCTGGACAAAGTGCAGTCTGCCACCAGGGCCAATAAGAAAGATATGCTGTTCAAGTTCATCACAACCTTTAGAGATCTACACCGTAAGAAGCTTGAACAGGAACCAACCACTGTGAGTTACAGTACTGGTAGCTGTATTATTGTTGTAGACACAGGTCTCATTGTTGTACATCTAAGGGCATCTAATTGATTTTTTTATAGAGGTGAACTCAACATTTTTTGTTGGTACTGTACATTATGTATGGGTATCAGTAGGGTCATGGTAAATTTTGTATTAGGCTCTACCTGAAATGCAGCCAGTTGAGTTATATTGAGAGAAGTATACAAGTACTGTACTGTACAGTAATTGGTGTGTGTAAACAAAACCATATGTGATGAAAGTTTCCTGTGTCCACTTCTCCTCCTCACTTGTGTTGGCAGCGAGATAGCTTCTTCCCGGTGTTACGAGTGTTGCTGCCAGCACTGGACCGGTCCCGAGGAGCTTACGGAGTGAAGGAACACAAGTTGGCCAAGCTGTACATAACTATCCTGGGGCTCAAGAAGGATGGCAATGATGCTAACAAGCTGCTCAACTACCGGTATTTATTGTCATTTTATCTTTTTCATTATCAGACAAATATATACAGTAGCTTATGAAAGTATTTGTGTAGATTTTCCTAAATACTTCTTATGACAAATAAAATATTTGAACACTGGCCTGAGGATACATGCATTATTACTCATTCATTATTGATAAGTTTCTCCAAGGAGATTATATTATACAGTATGCAATACCTGCACATACATACTGTAGTCATGGTTATAGCTTTGTATAGTTTTGGTAAATCTGTATAAACTACAGTTTGTCTTTCCCTGTTATCCATAAAGAAAACCAACATCCTCAGCTGGGGGTGAAAGTGGGGACTTTGGTGAGGTGGCGTACTATGTGTTGAAGGGCAGGTGTCCAGACAAGGGTGACATGAGCCTTCATGAAGTTGATGCCCACCTCACCTCCATTGCAGAGAACCACGCTGCTAAAAAACATGGTTTGTAGGAGCATGTACTAGAAAGGTCATAGTCTAAAATCTAAATGGTGGTGATAATGTGTTAATTAACTCAAGACACACTATGTGGAGCCATCACACGGGTTATAGTTATGGCCTGGAGTCTTAGAACGTGACAAATTTTGTTATATGTGTGACTCGTAAATGTAACTACTGTACTGTACAGTACCATGTATATTTTGAACTGTGATGCTGTTTTTGATGATAGTTGTGAATATTTTAAGTTGACCAGAATAGTAATTACTATATTTTTTGTATATTTAAGACTGAACATAAAACAGTAATGCAGTGTACTGTATATTGTGATAAAACTTCAGAGACTATTTCATTGATCCTTGGATGATGGCATTTCCTAGATAATTTTATATTTCCTTGTATTGAAATTATATACTGTATACTATAATCTAAAATTTATGGTGTTTGTAGCATAATGTAAATAATTTTTAATATTAAATTATAAGGGAAATTTCCTTCTCAGAGAAAAAACAATAACCAATAATATCCAAATAAAGCCAAAAACTTCCATTCTTCATAAATTAAGACAACTTCTCTTTACATCCTACAGAGGAAGTGGAGAGGGCATTGATGATAATGTTTCGGAAAATGACATCAGTGGAGCAAAAGTGGCTGATCAGAGTGTTGCTGAAGGACATGAGGCTTGGTATTGGACAAACCACCATCTTCAATGCCTGGCATCCTGATGCCAAGGACTACTATGATGTCACAAACAGTCTGGAGAAGGTTGGCTCCTCCAGGATTTTACAATATATAATTCTTTATAGTTTGGTTGTACAGTAGTAGGATAGAGAGAGAGATGAAAAACAACAATTAGGCTACAGCCTACAGGGTTCAGGTCCATATGAGGCTGGTGTTGTAAGATTTTTTTATTAACATTAATATTATGTTAATAAATCCTCAATTAGTTATTTGAACTTTTGGTAGATGATTTAAATTGTTACAGTAAAGCCTATATCATTCAAGGGTTAAAGGAAAACTGCCCCTCTCGTATTCAGGTCTGCCAGACTCTACAGGACCCCAACGTTCGTCTTCATGAGATTGATGTGTCATTGTTTTCTGCCTTCCGTCCTATGCTGGCTGAAAGGGCAGTGCTGGAGAAGGTGGAGACACAGATGGGACAACAGACTTACTACGCTGAGACTAAATATGATGGAGAACGCTCACAAATACACAAAAAGGGTGGTGATTATAAATACTTCTCAAGGTAAGTGGTTCGACTGCAGATAAGATGTTTTAGAGTAAGTATCTAAAGCATAAGTGCAGACAAGCATTGTTCTCCTCACTTTTGCAACTGTACAAAAGCCTAAAGAGGAAATAATTGTACTGTAAGCATCGTGGCACAAACATTTTAGAGATTTATTCAATTGCTTTAGAATCCATCCCTGGAGTGGTAAAGAGTCTTGTCCATAACTGTACTAGCCATTTATGTTCAATACCCACTTAAGAAAATGTGGAACCAAGACAATCTATCATTTTTGTTCAGTGGTTTACCTGTAATGAATTATATAGCTGTTCATCATCATATTGAAGTCTATCTGGTACATTTTTCCTTATATATTTCTGGCTGATGTGGTAACATTACGTGACAGAAATAATAAACTGACAAATGGTAGCCAGAAAATTTTTCAGTTTGCTTGACTGTCATTAACCTGCACACCAGAAAAAATAACCCATAAAAGTAAATGAAGCACGGGATGGGGAGTACTGTAGTATTTACGCTGACAAGTATCATATACTCACTCAATCATAAGCCCCTTACAGTAATTACATGGTTTATTGGGTCATTGGGTCACTTGGCTTATGAAAATGTGATATAAGTCTACAAACATACCTACAGCAATAATAAGAACAATGGACACCACCATTTCAGCTTCAATGATAAGACACGCTTTTCACAAATTAAACCTCATGTAATGTATACAAACGCAAGGAGCATTATTGGAAAAAGAGACGAACTGCTTGCAAACGTAAATACTGTACAACCAAGAATCCCGATAAAATTAGCATAACAGAAACATGGTTAAATTTTAACGATAAACATTATTTGGCAGAAGTAGCTATTCCAGGTTAGCAAATTATAGCTAACTGTAGGACACATAAAAAAAAGGAGATGGAATACTTTTATTCATTAGAGATAACCTGGGTGCAATCGAAATATATAAAGACAAACACAATGCATATGCATAGTGAAATTTATTCATTTGCCAGAATCTCCAAACTTCTCACAGGTAGCAGACAGTAACAAACTAGAAATAAGTGAAGTTACAGATCTTTAAAAGTACGGTATCTAAAAACACAATCCAATTAAAAGTGTAGGATGTGACGAAGTGTGCCCCAAATTATTACATGAATGTCGTGGCCTTCCTCAAGGACTTGGGGCTGTTAGACCAAATAAAACTGCCATCAATAACAATAATGCCATCAACAATAACTACATGTTCATTTTCTCCCAAAGGAATGGATTTGACTTCACCAGCAACTTTGGAGCAGATCGTCACTCTGGACTCTTCACCCCACACCTACAGCCCCAGCTGGCACCCCATGTGAGAGAGGTTATCTTCGATGGGGAGATGGTAGCCTGGAGCAAATCTCATAACATCATTATCAGTAAAGGTGGGTAATGGCAAGGAGAGGCATGAACCATTTAGTGTAGTTAAAGCAAGCTGTTGAATTGCATAGCTGGTCATAAACACTATTAGACTTCACTGTATCATGTACAATATTTTCAAGTGGTTCTTTTGTCCGTCTGTTTATCCATAACTTTCTCTTCTTTCAGGGGAACACTTGGATGTTAAGAATCTAAAGGAAGAGGGCGATTGGCATGTCTGCTTCTGTGCTTTTGATATTATTTACCTCAATGGGGAGGTAAGTGACAAGGAAGGTGGGAGAATGTATAGTGCCTTTTCTTTTCATTTGTGTTATTGAGAACTCACTACTTTTTAGGAGCACCCTATCATGGAATTGGCCATGACAAAGGCCATTAAGACAAGCTTTCTACTGCTGGAGTCAGTCATCTACAAGTGCCAGGGAAATTCTCAGTCTGCCTTTCCAAGTACAGTAACCCTACAAAAAAAAATGGATGTTAGAGAATATATATATTTTCTGTATAAACCTGTGTTTTTTATTTTTAACTATATTATGTATATGTACACTGACAAGGACATACACTCACCAATGCAGTACTGTAATTCTGCTGCTCAGCTCATGGGTTTTTGAGTCAATACAGTAAGTAAATTACATCGGACTGACAGGGAGTGAATACTAAACTGTGTGTGATGAACCATGACCAATCACATTTATTCCTTTTCAATTGCGGCCATTTACCATCAGTTACAGACGTGTCATGAAAGTGTCGTGTGTGGGGGTAATCATGGAAATATAATATTCTACTCGGCAACCTTAATGATAAATAAGAAGACTGATGATATGACATAACTATGGTTTTGGTGGCAGGTACTGACAAACCTCCCACTGAGTAAACGACTGGAGAAGCTGAAGACGGCCATCATTCCCCTGGAGGGTCGTGTTATCATCTCTCCACACTTCTCTGTCACCTCCAAGTCAGTAATACAGTACTTAGTTATCTCCTGCTATGTTGTCACTCCCTCTCTTAAAACTTTACTATATATAAATATATAATATGTTAGTATATTTATGCTAATGTTGAATCTCAGTGAATGTGTGTGCCACTCTTCCACAGTTCCAATTCTACACCATGCCAGAAAAAACACACATTGAATATGTGGTCATTCTGGTGTAACTTTCAGAAATTCATAGTAAATAGAGTAGGATAAGATCAAAGCAGTTTCATTATCTTCATAATAATAATGTAGCTCATTCCCTGATTTGGGATTGTTATTTTTATTAGCATATTAACACACTACGAAATATGAAAATTATTGATATTATCACTTCCTTCCTGGCCTTCCTAGGGACTGCAATACCAAACCTTCTGTAGACTACCCACAGGGGTGGTTCCAAATTTTTTTTTTGAGACCTTGGAGAACAGAAACATTGTGGTGTCTACACAATGTGGTCACTATTGCCACTCGTGTATTTTATTGTAGTGTTGTTCGTATTGTGAAGCAAAATTCTGTTCCTCTTGTGTGTTGAATTCTGCTGATTGAGTGTGAAGCCATAGTACAGTAGTGCTTTAGGGTAACCCTTTGCTTTGACTGGTAACAGAGAAGATGTTGTGGCAGCATTGAATATTGCCATAGATCAGCGTGAAGAGGGACTGGTTCTGAAGGATCCCCAGTCTGTCTATCGTCCTGCCTCTCGCAAGAGTGGATGGATAAAAGTTAAACCTGAGGTGAGAACGATTTTCTTATTTTGAATGTTTCATAGACTACAGTACAAGTATATGAAATTGTGGTAATTAACAATTAGCTACTGTCATGGGGCATTATTTGTAGGCCATGTTACAGTGCTCATAAGTAATGCACCTATCTACCTGAATATTTGATCCCTCTGTGTCAGAATTTTGTGAAAGAATAAATTAGGCTACCATGCATGATGTGTGGTGTCTATGACTCATTTAGTTAGAGGATGTAGTGACATTATTTTCAGATCTCAATTCATGGTTCTGAAATCATAATTTGCTCAGGGATTGGATGTTTATTAGTGATTGTGGTTTGGATGGCCAGTATAATCTGTCTTCCTCTTGATGTGGTGATAACTAGGTTAAAATGTGTATTCTCCTACTTGGAGAAATTCATATCTTTAGTGTTCTTCTGTGAGGAAATGGCTCAGGGAGGACATATAACCATCAGAATGTGATGCTTGGGTATTGACAGAAACTACTCTTCTAAGAATATTTTTTATGGTACAGATGCACACTTCTTATAAAAAACTTTCACTTACTGTACGATACTTGAATATTTCATATGCATATTTCAAGTCCAGTAATGCCAATACCATAGTAATTACATTAGATCTCATCCTGATGGTTGGCAGTATGTGGACTCTCTGGTACCAGAACTTGACCTGCTCATCATTGGAGCATATTACGGCAAGGGTCGCCGACATGGTTGCCTCTCTCACTTCCTCCTAGGGGTGGCAGTGCCCAGTGACGCTCCAGGTCAGTCCTGTAGTTATATACCTCTTAGACAACAGGGATCAAACAAGTAATAATTTTGTCCATCTAGTTCTATAAAACAATCCCTGACCTTGTTCCCCAGGTGGACGTCCCAAGAGTATTCACTCAGTGTGTCGTGTGGGATCAGGGTACACAGTGGCTGAGTTGGCAGACCTGGTGGAGAGACTGAGTCCCCACACCACCCGTCAGCAGCCCAGGGGAGTTATTGTCACCAGGGAGAAGCCTGATGTCTGGTTTGACCCCACCAAGTCCTTCATTGTTCAGGTTGTTTAGCAAATTATTATATTGTTATATTCTTTTGTTTTTTCTCGTTCATGCTCTCATAAGAACTCACAGACATTGAAAGTTTGTAACATTAGTTATATGCATATCACTAACTTGACCAGAGAGAGGGAACTTTAGAAAAAGAATAACAAGAGGAAAAAGAGGGGATGAACAAGCAGATTTGTTGATAAAGAGAAGGGATGGCAAGCACCTTTTTTTATACCTCAACCTTAGGACTGTAGGATGTCAATAGCCTATGTCTCTTACGAGGCCCCAAGGTTATTGAGTGAAGTAACGAGGTGTTGGGTGCTTCACATCTTTTGCAAAAGATGAGACAATGGAGCTTAATGGTGTTGGTTGATTCTCTTCTGGCCCACTAAATGCAGACCCCTTATTATTTGGAGGAATCACAAACAAAGGAGGATATAGACATGTGGGATAAGAAGCATGCAATGTAGGTAAAATAAGGAACGGATAATAATACTGTAAGTATGATAATAATTCACTATCATTAATCATACATTTGTTAGGTGAGGGCAGCAGAGGTGGTGAGCAGTGAGATGTACCAGACTGGTTGCACACTGAGGTTCCCACGTGTAGAGAAAGTGCGTTATGATAAGCCTTGGTATGATGCTCTCACCACCACCCAGCTGCACACCCTCATGCAGGTACTGTATTGTTTAAGAGATAAATATTGTATTATTTAAGACTTCAAAAATTTGTTTAAGCATAATGGATGTGAACTTAAATCTTGGATGTCAGTAGTGATTTCCATTTCAAGAAATAGTAGTATTTATTGTCTTCTGATATTTACAGAGCAGCAATAGTTACCAGTTATCTTAGGGTTAAGAAGCCTTGAAAAAGTAACCAAGATCTGAATATGATATCAATGTGGTTACCAATATGTATTTAGAACAGAGAAAGTTTCTCAGATTACTCACAGAACATATTACAGTACATGAATTTTGATAATGAACACTTATCAGCAATCCATCATTTTCAGGAAGCAAGTGGGAAGCTGGCCACTAAACACTACACTGACGGAGGGGACGAGCCGTCTGCCAAACGTAAAACTGCAGCCAAACCTGAGGCCTTGTTGTCATTACCTTCACATTTTAGGCCGGCTGATCTCTCCAAAGCAGTAAAGGTACCATATAGTCAAAGATTTTATTTCTAAGATTCCCAAGACAAGCTAAGTTGAGGAAGAGTGAGCTATCACATGTTTGAGAGGGAATATTTCAACCCTCAGTCTTTATTACCCTTACCAAATAAGTGATTTTCAAGCAACTCATTATCCTTTTTGATGATCAAAACAAATGTGGGCTAATGGGACCAGAGTTAATGCCAGTCTAAGAGTCTCTCAAAAATAAATTACTATTGACGAGCTTGTGTGTGTCAGGCTCCTTCACCCTAGCATCTCCTTCCAAGTAATATCAGCTAGATTATTTTCTGTCATGAACTAATATGTAGACTATTATGCTATGAAGAAAAGTTAATGTTGATATCTTTATACAGTAAATAGGTTACTTAAATAACACATCTTATTTCATTATTATCTGGATGGTGTGTACTTTTATGTAAATCATGTACTGTACTTATTATTACTGTATGCACAAATTGTTTTAAATGTACCATTGAGTGTTAGGGTAATCTACAAGTAAGGTAGAAACACGTTCAACATTTAGGAATGAGAGTTCAGTTAAGAGATCCTTTTCCCAGTTCAGGGTCTAGTGCTGTGGGATCTGAATAAACAAAATTCAATATTCAAATAATGTGACTGGAAAAATTGCCTCATAAATGAGCACTCTAATTGGGTCTGGTGGTAGATCTCCTTTTGATTTCATTACTATAGACATACATTCATACTGACAGACCGACAGTAAGAGAGGTACAGTAATTAGAACATGACTAGAATATATTGTAATGTGACATACAAATAAAATAAGAAATCACAGGTTAACTTGAAATTATTTTCAAATAATGCCTGGCAAACAATTATGGGCAGTGCAAACAACCTAAGTGCCCAACTGCTAGCACTGTCTACTGCCCTGACCTTCACTTTAGCCAGCTGCTTCCTGAGAACCCTGTCTCCCCCCCCCCCCCCCCCAAGAAAAAATAACCCACCACCATCTATGGAATTCACTCAAAGACTGATATCGTGTTCACTAAGGTGGGAGAGAGTTGATTATCTGAATATTTTGTTAGTATGTACAGTACACCTGAAACAACACACACACTGTTGCCACATTTATGATATTTTGCTTCTGGATGGCCCAGGTGGAACTGTTACTGGCTGTACCAGATTATGAATTACCATATACAGTACTGTAAAAAGTAAGGTGGAGATGAAATATCTGAGAGGAGCATGTGGTCTGACAAAGTGGGATGGGGAAAGTACAGTATTGAGAATCTAAATAAGAGGTGTGGTCTGAGTGAGAAGGCAGTTGATGCTGAATGTGGGGTGGTTGAGAGATTGAAGTGAAGTACACTGAGGTGGTTTGGACATTTGGAGAGAATGCAAGACGAAAAGTTCACAAAGATGGTGCAAGAGATTGAGGTTGGATCTGGAATGAGAGGCAGACCACTAGCCAGGTGGGTCAACAGAGTGGAGGAGTATACTGTATAAGGGAAAGAAATGTGAATGGAAAAGGAGGGCTTGACCAAGCAAGGAGGGAATGCTGGAACAGGAAGAACATGTGAAATTTCTTCTGTGGCCAACCCCTTAGAGGGAGTTCTCAGAGGGAATGTGGCATCAGAGCTATAGATAGAATAAATAAATAGAAAGTAAAGTGAAAAAATACTCTTTAATGGTGCTCTGTTGTGTTACTCATTAAATATTCACCACATTGGCTTTTGATGATGATGACTGAGAATGATGGTAATATAAATTGTAACAATGATATTAATTGAGCTCAGAATGGAAGAGGCACAAATTTGTATTCTTTATTCCAGAAAGCTGAAATCTTCCAAGGGCTGGAGATGTGTGTTATGTCTGGAGCTGGAGGACAGAGCAAGCAAGAGCTGGAAACAAAGGTGGTGGAACATGGAGGCACCTTCACCCAACACCCAGGTCAGCCACTCTCATAATCTTCTGTCATTTCTAATGTTCTCTGTTACCACCTACTTTACTCTGCTATCATCTATACAGTAATCTGTTGTCATGTATTGTCCCCAACCATTCTCATGGGTCACTTTTTTTTTTTTCTTTTTTTCTATTGTCACTTGATATCCCCTTACTGTCACCTGAAACCACTTGCTGAAACCTACATTTCCCCTACTAAAGTCTTGTATATTTTAAATAATATGTTTTAAACTGATATCTAAAAATAAATCCTAGGAAGGCTACCTATATATTTCAACCATTTCTAAGCTTTTTTTCCTTATGCTCACCATCCAGGCTCCAAGACACACTGCATTGTGGCGGACCAGATGTCAGTGCGGGTGAAGAATAACATCCGTGGAGGACAGTACAGTGTGGTGCATCCCGCATGGGTGTTAAGTTGTGTGTCACATGGCCGACTCATGCCCTGGGGACCCTTAGACATCCTACACTTGAAGGACAGTGAGCAGGAGGACATGCAGGAACATTTTGATGAGTATGGAGACAGCTACACTGAACCTACTGATGAAACTGCACTAAGGAGAGTTATGGAGAACATGGGGAAAGAGGTTGGTTGCTCATATAGCACTCCATGTACATAAAAATATACCTTGTCCATGTGTGTGTTTTTCCTTACAATTTTTAATTGTTGAGATTGTCAGGGTATAGGGTTCACAACATTGTGGATTAGAGCAACATTAATTACAGCAACAATCACACAGCTCTTTCCAATTCCCAGAAGAGAGCAAGGCATAGAACTGATGATGATGATTAAAGCAAATAGGAGGAAAATATAAAACTGTACTGCCAAATGATTTATTTTTTTACTCCTATGTCTGAATATACAGTATTTATTTATTTTATTTTATTCTGCTCAAAGAGTTGGACAGTGCCTTCACCAACCGAGATGCTGGAGCTGGATGAGGATTTATGTGAGACTGGGGACACTAGAGGTCTCTTCAGGACTATCAGGGCCTTTTTTGTGAGTTGTCTGCAACTTGACGTCATTGCCATGTGGTTGTACTGTACTATACTGTACTGTAGTCTTATTTTTTTGCACTTGAGACTAATACATTGTAAACTGCCAATTTGCTACATCTTAACTTATTTACAGAGTGATATAAAGGGTGCGAAGAACCATCTAACTTCTCTCACACTACGACTTCATGGTGGGTCAGTCACTCAGTCGGCAGAAGATTCCACTCACGTGGTAACCAGGTGAGCTCCAAAGACAAGAATCTTTACCACTCCCATGATTTAAAATACAGTAGTGGTATGAATCTGAATCTGTTCAAAGTCATATTTACCTGTTCTGCCTCATTTGGGTTTGGTATAGTTTCAGATGTGGTGAGCATAAAATTGGTGATTACAGACTTACAAATACATAAAACCAAGGTACTTTTAACTGGATTGTGAGCAATGTTGATTATCTGTGTATTGGAAGAAGTACTGTAGCACTTTTGAAAAAGAAAAGGTCATATTTTTATTATTATTATTATTTTTCAAGAACTTGTGTTAGCAAAATATAGTATAACACATGTTGGATTCAATGTACTTCAATGCATAAAACAATTTTGGTTTTACGCTGATCATATTTTCTCCTCAACAGCCTTCAGAGTGGTCTTCGTCCCAGTGAACTTCCTGGCAGACACCTGGTTACTGTCAAGTGGATCTATGAGAGTGTGGAGACAGGAAAGATGTTGGAGGAACGACATTTTTTGCCACACTGCTTGGCTGTAGAGTGAAGTTAAGAGTGAGAAGGAAAAATGAAAGGAAGTAATGGGCAAGAGGGAACAGATGAGTGAAAAGTATCAGTCTTTGTACCTTATAAGGGTGTATACAAGAACAGTCAAATACTAAGTGAAAATGTGGACTGGTACTCTCTAAATTTTACCATTCTGCCCCAGGAGAACATTAACAACAACAACAACATAGTGCGTAACTGATTGCTTATGAATTGTGATTCCACTCGTCTACTTAATAGAGGTACAGTATTTCTGATTTTAATGGCATTTATTATAAAACATAATACACTGCTGTATACATTACTGTGTTTGATTTTCAAATCTCAAGGCATAGAGTGAATTATTCAATATAAGTTCACCAAATTCTTGATATTTAATCAGTAGGTTTGATGTATCATTGGCACAAACCTGTTAATTTATTTTTGTACTGACTATAGTTACCGCAGAAATTTTGGTGAGAATAGCTCTGCCCTCTTGATGACGTCATTGCCACTGTCCACCAATCACGTCACTTTCTGCCTGGGACTGTCCCATGACATTCTTTGAGACATGCTGATTCCGAATCTGCTCTTAGTTTTGTTCTAGAATATGTAGTTTCAGAGTTATAAGCAAAGAACTACGCAGAAATTCGAGACCTCAAACTGATCACAACTGACCTCCAAGGCTGTATCTGACCTCAGACACCTCGCCCGATTCCCATTTTCGGGGTCAATTTTTTTTTATTAAGTATTGTACCGTTTGACCGGAGATGACCTCCATTGACCTCACATGACCTCAGAGTTCAGTCTTTTTGGTAATAAATTTTGGGCCACAAAGAGAGTAGTTCGTGAATAAACAAACAGAATATATATATATATATATATAAATTATAGGAAGACCTGAAGAACTTGCCCCTTCCCAAGATCTTAGGGAAAACCCCCAGGAGTGGAATTGATTTGTGTACAAATGGAATCGAAGTGACATTATCATTATTTTTTGGAAACGGACAATGCATAACATATTTTAGTAATGGATTAACTAGTTAAAGGAAGACTCGAGTTTTACAATAATGTGCAACATAAGTATGATTTTTGGACTTCGGGCAACACTAGCGCTGTAGGAATTGCGCCTCGCTCAAGCTCATCTCATGATTGCTGAACTCGATTATTGTCATGTGATTTGACGAGCGGACCCATGTTTATTTGGTCATCATTAACGCAAGCTTGTACGCAGATAAATATATATATATAAAATATCGTACTAAGGTGATTTGTTGCGTATACTGTTCATAACGGGTGAGTATGTGGAAAATATTGATCCCAAAATCAAGACTAGAAAAACTAAAACAGAAGATTAGCGCTCAGAGTGTTGCTAGGAACAGGGAATTTTTTCCTGTTTTAGGGAATTTTGAAGTCCACACAGGGAAATTATATAATGATTGGTCAAGAGTAAACTGGGAAATTTCTATCAGACGAAATGTTCAAGAGTAAACAGGGAATTATTGAGGTAAAAACGAAAATACTGGTGTTAAAGTTGAGGAAATTTCGTCAAGCAGACTTGTTGGCAACACTGCAAGCGCTTGAGGCAGAAGGGTGTGTGTGTATGTGTCAACCCCGGCTACGTAATATACACTCACTTTTCACTATATTTGAGGATTCAGCTAAAAGTGTAAGTTGAAGAGGTGTAGTTCTAAGATCATATTTAATTAAGTGTATTATGTTGTGACGTCTGAACACCGACTGCAGATAGGAATTAATTAAATGTCTGCATCATCTCCATTTTGATATAACCTAGGTCCTTATTCAAGAACATTTATGGTGTATACGACGGAGTGGTACCGGTACGATGGCTCTGTTGTTTATCTATGGAGCCGTCGTACCAGTACCACGTCATCGTCAACACCATGAATGTTCTTGCATACCGCCCATAGTGTAATAATGTCTGCATCATCTTCATTTTGATAACCTAGGATCGTATTCAAGAACATTTATGGTGTATACGACGGTGTGGTACCGGTACGATGACTCTATAGACAAACAACAGAGCTATCGTACCGGTACCACACCATCGTCAACATCATGAATGTTCTTGCATACAACCCCTAACCTAATATGTTACGTTACACTGTATTGATGTGTGTGTGAAATGAAGTTTATGGCGTATATAATTAACTCCTTTTCTTAACTACTGTCTCGTATCCAATCCATTCATTAATGTGGAACTATTCCCTTTCGCACAATTATGGTTTGTTGTGCCACATATTGAAGTGCCACATATCTTCAACTATTAACCTAGTTGAACTATTGCAAGACACTACTGTGGCAATGCCTATCTTCCTTTTGATTTATGCCCCATACCCTATAACATTGACGGAAGGCTAGGGAAATAATTTTACAAGTTGCCATTACAAGATTTCGAAAATCTGATTATTGCCTTGTCTTATTTGTTACCATTTTACTCCACCTGTACTATGTGACTAGGTAAATTTTAGTGCGAACATAATTGCCTCGTGTATAAATAAGGCATTTGCAATTGAGGGCAAAAATTGATGATAGAGGATTATATAATGCCTAACTTAAAGAGACATTGAAAAATATTGGCCAGTTGTAAATTAAAGGTAGTTGACACTTGCAGATACTTTGTGATATCCACATTTGGAAGAAGTTTGGACAAAGCATTACATTAATCTTGTATCATCAATTTTCAAAAAGCAATGTCTCATACATGTACTGTCACAGTCAAAATGTCTGCTATATATCTTGCCTGATTATTATTTCTTAGATAGGTAAAACTCATAGTAAAGTTTAAGAAGAGCCACAGAAATAGAAAACATGATTTTTTTACCAAGATTTTTGGATAATTCATCTTCCCTATTTTTTATATGTTGAAATATAAGTGCAACAGTGCATTTTGACCATGTTTGATTACCCCCCCCCTAGAAGTTGAATTGAGGGGTAAAGCAGTAAATAACACCTTAACTAAATAGTTACCGGGTATTACTGTAAATATAATTACGTTCTAGACTTTACCTGACTTTACCCGACGTGACCTAACCTGGATAAAGTTTACAATTGTGTCTCCTAATGTATGTTAATGAGTCGGCAAACATGTAGTTCATATCATACTGTACAGTAAAAAATACTGTCATGAAGGATTCAATTGTTGCTCGTGTA
Source organism: Petrolisthes manimaculis (assembly GCA_034508575.1). NCBI lineage: Eukaryota > Metazoa > Arthropoda > Malacostraca > Decapoda > Porcellanidae > Petrolisthes > Petrolisthes manimaculis. Next base: position 43,950 of record JAWZYT010003965.1, on the reverse strand, counting down.
ATTACACCACTAAATATATCGTTAGAATCTAACCCTGGACATTTTTCTAAGTCCCGAAGGATGTCGTTGTTAGGACTAGCTTTGATTCTGAATTGATGATCAGCCAAAAAATATCAATCCAACCTATACCGACTTAACCTGACCTAACCTAACCTGCACCACGACATTCTTCGACCAGGGGTTGAATTTATGATACATTTTAATCTCCAAGTTGTAGTACACTAATGGCTAAACCTTCATGACATATGCTTGCTGATACTTGTTAAAATATATGTAACACTGAGGGTCGTATGCAAAAACATCCGTGGTGCTGACGATGGCGCAATACCGGTACGACGGCAGTACAGTTTTTTTATGGAGCCACCGTACCGGTACCATGCCATCGTATGCACCATGAACATTCTTGAATATGGCCCTGATTCTCATAACCATGGCATTGGATCCCAGAGATGACAGAACTTTTGAATATAACTCTATCAGAAGAATGTATAAATTATAGTGTACAGTATAAATAACATTTGTTTGTCCACCAATAAACAATAACAGATGTACAGCTTCATAGAGGTAGATAACAGGTACACGTATTGTAATCTATTCAAACCTGGGTAGGAATTTTAGTACAGTACTGTATACAAAGTTTGCATAATACAGTAGGACATAATGTGTATTTTTAGTTTTTCATTTTAAGATCATAATGTGAAAAATGATCAGTACTAGAAGTTTCATATTGAAAGCAATGTAGTGAAGTGATAATGAGTTGTATATGCATTAATCTGGTTGTTATTTATGTTGACAAAAACTAAGTCTTAGTTAAGACCCAAACAAGATTGTGTCCAATATTATACTATCTTGCTGCATCTGCATATAATTTTTTATCCATACCAGTTAATTGTGAAGTAAACCATGGTCTATATTATGCTCATGTGCTTACTAAGATAAACTTAAAGGAAGTCCTACACATGGTTCAGCAAGTGGGAGATTAACATGTTTACCAAAATGTTTTAGTCACAATTCTACAGTATGTCTGTGTGAATGATTTCTCATGGATTTTTTGGACAATTTGGCTGAAAATTGGCACTCACACCTCATATTTAACCTTTCTGGGGAATGTTAGGCTTTAAACAAGATTTATTTTTTTTCCCTTGAGTTTGCATGCAGGGATGGATTTAACAGTGGCCATTTATGTGCTAGGCCAGCTCTCGGGGAGGAAGGACTGGGCAATACTGTACAGTATGATTTATGATGTACAGTAGCTGAAAAAGTATCGTGCATTTCCTGCATGAAATATTCTGACACCTAAGTTGATGGATACTGAAAAACTCACGTGACATCATGAGCTGCAGCAATCATTTATAGAACCATCTGACCCCTCCTGCTTGATTGTTTTTTGAGCTACTGTACAATGTACAGTATTAACTGCAATGGTGTACAGTATTTCTGAAATACACATTATTTTGTGTAATGGAATATAGTACTAGATGGGATCATTATGCTAAGTACAGTATATTTTCCATCCAATTAATATAATTTCAATATGATCATCAAGTAATATAGGGATCACCTTTACCATTTCTGGGAGGTTTATAACTCTGTTGTACTCAATTATATATATTCTGGTACAGATGGCTGTCATTTGTATTTTTAGTTTTTGAAGTTCCTCAAGCTGTCTGGCCGAGCAGCCCCGAGCTCCTGAGGCAGGCCATGACCTGTATTGGGCTTTTCCACAGTGCCCTCAGAGGGTAAATGTTGTGTTGTTGGCGAGCGTGGTTGTGTGTATTGCAGTCTTCCATAATGTGTTTAATAGAATGGGGTGCTGTGTTGCATCCTGGACAGGCATCCACAATGGCTCCAACCAGCTTCTTATGTATCTATAGTACTGTATTTGAACATGGCTTACATGTTCATTTTATAAATGAAACATGCAGATTATAATTTTACCCCCTTATATAAAATTCTGTACATTAAGCAATGATATTAAGGTTCTATAATGCAATATATATTACAGAATACAATAAATAATTTAGCTTATTATTTTCAAATTGCCATAAATAGATGATAATGTCTAAAATTTTGTGATTAAACTGAAATTTAAAGACCCAAGTACAGTATGGGGGATTATAATTTACCATGGTATGAATAGTGTCCTTGGTACAGTAATCATATTCTGTACTGTATAATGTAATTGTGACCAATATCATGCATATTTTAAGTTGTAGCATGTCACTGTAAATTTTAACATATGCTTGAAGAACAACAAAGTCTGTTGACCAGATTGTCACATCCATTTCTTCATCATATTTATTTATTTATTTTTTATATTCTTAAAGCATCAGCAAAGTTCCTCAAGAATATTTTTTTCCACTTTCATCCAATCCTTGTCCACAGAAAGTTGGAGTGGACCGATGGAAATACGTATGGATGGAAGCACAAACGAGTGGGCGACCAGCAGTGCCTTAATCCCCCCTCTGGTCTGACCAGGAGTGGGCCATTACTGAGACCCTTGGCAGTAGTAGCCAAGTCGTACTAGCTTTCTCACTCACACTACCAACGATCCCTTTGTGTATCTTGGCTGTTGGCCCACTAAATGTGAAGTTGCCTTTGTTATAGTTATATTTTTTTTTAGTTGTAAGTGCAGTTAATTGTGATATGTGTATTTCAAGCTGTAATATCTTGCTTGATTTAATATAGAAAATATGATTGTGCTAAATCATGAATGCCTTTGTTTTAATGGTATTATAGAAATTTATCGAAACAAGAGTACTGACAGATGAAGATAAACATTAGCCAACAGTAAGGCATTATGGCATCAACAGAGTGGCAAGGGCAGCCTCACAGAAGTGATAAACCCTTTGAATGCAGAGACTGTGGGAAGGCTTTTGCAAAGAACAGTGATTTAAAGAGACATGTTATGATTCATACTGGTGAGAGACCACATGTTTGTGAGGTGTGTGGTCTTGGCTTTATTGAGAGAATTAAGTTAACAATTCATATGAGGCATCATACAGGAGAGAGACCCTTTGAATGTCCAGAGTGTGAAAAGTCATTTATTAAGAAAAGTGATTTAAAAAATCACATAAAGACTCACTTTGGGGCAAAAGATTTTCATTGTAAGGAATGTGGTAAAGATTTCCTAAAAAATAGTGATCTTACAAGACATTACAGACTTCACACTGGTCAACGGCCTTTTGTATGTCTGACTTGTAATGCCAGCTTTACAGAGAGTGGCAAACTGAAAAAGCACATGATGGTCCACACTGGACAGAAGCCTAAATCTTGCGATGTGTGTGGGAAAAGGTTCAGTCAAAACTCAGATCTGCGTAGACACATGCGAGTGCACACAGGTGAGCGGCCTTATGTGTGTGAGCATTGTGAACAGACCTTCAGTCAGCGCCATGTGTTCAAAGACCACATGAAGCAACATGGACATATTGATCCACCAAGACAACAATACAGTGAACAGCCGCAGGCCAGCTGCGACGACATGGCACTTGCTTCAGGAATGAATGTAATATATAACTTGGAACAGTCACAGGATGGTCAAGGCATTGATTTCATTGGACCAGATGCTACAGTAACTGAGAGTAGCAAATCTGTTGAAGGGTTCTCAGACTCCTTGAATTACCTAGAGGTTGATGTATGTGTAAAAGATGAAGTTCTTCAAATTGCTGATGATAATTAACTTTTCTGTGTACAATATCTGAAATGAGTACTTAGGGGTGCAAGGTAGCTACTGTATTATGCATTGTCATAATTGACATATTTTGTAGCTGTTATCCAATTCTGAAGCTGTACATTGTTGTGTAGTATTTACTATAACTTGTATTACTTGTATAATTTGAAGCTCTTTGGACCCAGTGAATATGCACTTACCTCCCATATGGATGGGCTTAAGGGTATTGATTTCAATCGAGTTTGTCCTAAGGACCAAATTATAGTGGGTGCATTCGTATTTCTAACATGTTGGCAACCTGTTGAGGATTCCTCATAGATGTGTACAGACACCGTTCTCACATTAGCAAACATAGCCACTTCATCACAAACACTTTCCATGTGCACCTCATACTTCTGACATATCTCCTCCTAACCTGCTTTTACAGCCAGCATGGGTAGGAATTTCCTAACTTACTCCTCCCAATATTTTTAGGGGTTGGTTGAATCCTGCAATGGATCATATTACTCCTGTTTTGTGTTGGTAGTTGTAGGAGACGTGTAGAAACAGTAACTTGTCACTTACTTTTCTGGTGTTTATACTGCAAACTCTTCTAATGCTGACAATGGAATGTACCGGAAGTTATATTTATGAAGTATGTGTGAAAAACATAATGTGATTAGGCATATTGACATTTTTTCGCATATAGACATCACTTTGTTATACTGGTGCATGTGGTGTTAACTTGTGTGCAGCATAGACACTGGAAAGTAAAATTGTCGGATCTCTTTCTCCAGGGCCTCTTACGATGGGGTAGATTGAGCACTGTTAGTGATTTGTATGTGCACTGTTTGCATTCCAGTTGTTTAGGCACTGCAGGATGTTAGTTTGTATCTGATAGTGAATTTGTCCACAGCTGATAAGATTGAGTATTTTATCAGTAGATTCATGATCCCTAATTATTGGGTTGTGAATTTTGACAAATCACAATTATTGTTCATGATAAAATTTGTGTAAAAAAGCAACACTATGAGGAGCCTTTACTGACAACCTTATACTGTACAGTGTTGTTTTTTCCCCATTCTATCCAGTTATGTTATAATTTATATAATTTGTGGAAATTCACCATTAGGTACAGAAATACAGACTACAGTACAATAGTTTATAATGAAAGCAAGTAAAATACAGTGGTGTTTTATTTATAGTATACAGGAAGATCCTTGTAAGGCCTCGTTTACACGATTGAGCAGTGCCCAATGGGCACACATTTTACCAAAACCAGGTCCAATACACACATTTGGTAGGTGGATGTCAGGCATGATAGTGTGAAGCCTGCTGGAAATTGCTATATCTGATAACACACTACTAAAGAAGTGAAAGAAATAAGCACAACAGGCAGTACCCCTGCTTGATTGCGTGAACGAGGACTAAGGGGCACATGACATTTGCAAGCTGGAGGTTACTGATTCCTTTGAACTTTCACAACAAAATTAATGATTTCTGATGTACTGAGGCAGTGTGTTTCTTGCATATGGTGTAGTTATGTAGGGATTCGCTGCTGATAATGCTTGTCAGGAAATTAGTGATACATTAGTGAAGGCAGCATATTTTATACTTGGTGGTGTATCATTTTGTAGTATTACCCTTCCCACTTGGTAGACTAGGGGCTAGTGGTTTCTCCATATTGTGCCAGGTATTCAAAATCATTGAGGAGGTTTTCTTTTACCTTATTTCCCTAGATAATAGACTCTTGTGATGTGGGAAGCATCCTCTAACTTAAAGCCAATACAGTATATGAGAAAAAATTAGCTGGTTGTGTCATGACGATGTGTTTGTTTACACTAATAAGGGTTAATTGAGTGACTGGTGCTGCTAAATATGCATACTCTTTTAAAGCTGGTCATTGGAGCTTGATGAAATTGTTAAAAATATGAAGTCTTTATATATGAATACATATAGATTAATGATATAAGAGAATTAAATCTAGAATATTTGCCAGTACTGCTGATTTACTTGCTTGGCTAGAGTGAGAAGCTTGATATCTGCTGCCTTCCAACAGGTCCATTTCTCAAGCAAAAATACTCTGAATGGTTTGTTAAAGGATGCATGAAGTGGCTGTGAAGGACTTCTCAGTCCACCTGGAATTTCTTGGACTCGGATGATGATAAAGCGAGTAAAAAGAGCAAATGAATTAAAACCAGTTTTCGCCAAGATATGGAGGGCTATTTGAATACCAATCAAAACAATAACATAACATGACACAGGCAGGTCAAGTGCAGTTAGTCTCAAGTATTGAATGATGATACTATGGCACATAGGACACAGTCAACTTTATGGGGGTCATGTTTTGGTTTTTGGCAGTTTGAAAGACTCGAGGGCCCATAGTTTGTTGACTTTATTGTATACGGTAATTCTTTCTGTAACTTCATTGAAAAGGTAACAAAATTGAGGTAAGCCATATTGAAAGTACATGTACCAGACAGATCCAAAAACTTGGCTTTGAGTGGGGAATGTGGTAAACACTTGAATGAAGTAGAACAATCTCAAGAAATTATTGGTACTGTTCAAGCACCTGCTTTTTGAGTCGCATTCCTCACTTTGCCTCATTTTGACCAGCACATTGTTGGCACCTGTTCAGATTCTATTTTGTACACAGAGTGATAAGAGATACCTCCTCAATATTTTGTAAATCCTATCCATTATAGCATCTTAAAATTTCCGTTTCCATTAGTTTCAGTACAGTTAAAAATGAGAGTACTGTACATGCTCCCTATATCGAAACCGAAAAAAATATTGTTATGAGGTACAACAATGTATTATTCTATAGTCTCTAATATTGAGGTAGGCTATACCATATGTCTGAATATTGCCACCTAGTTTGAGATTTAGCATATGCATTGCTGCATATATCTTATTTGTTGATATTTGGTATAGAGTTAAGACACCCACATGACTTGCAGAAATATTTGTTTTTGGGAGTTATGTTTTGGCCTTGCTAGGTCCCGTTAGTTTCCATTAACTAATAGTTGTGTTTGTTGTTTGGGTATCTTAATTAACCTTTTCTAGATTTCATGGTATCGTGAGACAAGACCTCATTTGGGTATTTATTTTTTTTAGACAGGAGGGGGAAAAGTGGCAAAAGTTTGTACAGTGTAAGATAACATAGGAAAAACAAAAGACAAGTAGAAAAGATGTATAATATTTAGTGGGCAGATCACCTTATTATGTGGTGGTGATTATATAATGGTTTTCTAATACGGGATAGCATTGATACATTTTTTTTTCAATCTATGTGATGTGCTTAGTCAAAATAAATAAAATTTAATGATGAAGTTGGTATTGGTCTTAAATGTACCTCTATGGATAATGTAACAGTTACTGTTATCTTGTTGATATGCCGATGATAGTGTATTAAACTGTAACATGTGTTTTGCAGTAGCTGATTGCAAATGTCCACAGCAGTTATAATAATTACCTGACAGTCCATTTGATTGGCAAATGTGTGATTACTAATTTTTGTGAGGTGAGGTTTGACTTATCACATTAAATTTAACCTATATGATGTTGGCAGTGGACATTTTTTTCTGTCAGCTTCGAAACACAAACTACTGTAAAATTATTCAAGCACATTGCAATGGGTACATAGTGTGTATCTTTAGTATGAAATATTCTGTAACTACAAAGGAATATTTGAGAGATGTGTTCTTAACCTAAACAGGGCATGTGATGCTATGCCCCGGCCAGGCAAAATATTATGAAACACTGTTTTCAACCTCTTAAGTAATTTTAAACCACCTTAAAATTTAATGGGCAGTTAATTATTGTGTTGTACTTGCTAAGAACATTTCATTATTACCTCACACAGCAGTTTGGAATGCTTGGTGTATGAGCAGGGGATAGAGTGAGGAGGAAATGGTGGAGGATGGAGGCTGATTCACATGTCTCATGTGGAGTATACACAGTTTACAACACAAATTCCTTGTTTTTGTACGTTTTCTATTATATTCACTCTTTTCTCCTCCTTTCCCTTTGTGTGGTGTTCACACTCATGGCCCCTTATGGCCCCTTTTCTTCCCTGTGTGACAGGCAAGTATTGTATCTGGTGGTGTGAGAGGTACACATACTGCTCCAGCCTCTTAGGTAAGTCAGCAACCTGACATACAGGCTGAAGGTGACTATGTCACTAGTATGCCTTGGAGAACACCCTGAGGCTAGATTTATTACCCGTCTTGGTCATATACAGTTAGTAGACATTCAGGACAGTGATATCCAACTGGTACCACATCATACTGCACCTGACATATACTGCACTCCAACCAACATGTCACACTTTTTAATCGGCCTCATGTTCACTTTGTAGTTACAACAACATCAGGTTTCATGACTTGTTCTCCAATCCACTGATCAGTTCTGCCAGTATTGATTTGCTTTTCTTCATGAACAGTACACATGGCACTTGTCATGCCAATGAAGTGCCAACGTTTTCCCAGATTCCTGAAATTTAACAATATCAGCAAGGACAAGGTACATGAAAATATATCTGATTCAGTGTTCCATACTTTGTCAATATTACAACAACATTTGTTTACTTTATGGGGTAAATCATTAGTATCACTGATAAACTTTCTGAAGAATGCCCCTTTCCAGATTAGATTTATTGAGGATGTGGTTAGCTACTGTGTACAGTATAATTATATGTGATATACAGGGTGTCTCACAAGTTGTAGTGGAGCCAAAGTGAGATGAAAGATTATGCAATTTTAAGCAAATAATACTTTAATAATATATATTTTTAAAGAGCTGGATTAGCAGTAAGTATGGGATGTTGTTTTATGTGATCTGTAGGGTGTTGTGGTGTGGTTTTAATGAGGTTAGAGGCCCAGGCAGGGATTGCATAAACCATCAGTGTGTATATTTTTGTACCACTCTGGTTGTAGTTGTATGTATTTGTTATGTCCAAAAGTTGCATTGGGAAGTGATTTGAGGGTGTTTGGTATTGGTAGGCATTTGTTTATTATGTACAGTACTTTGAATGATATTGATGCATTCACATTATAAGTTAGTTCAAGTAGTGAGTGTGTGTGCATGTGAGTGTGTTCAACTGCCGAGTTGGTGAGGAGAATGATTGTAAATGATAACAGCTGATATCATTACTTTGAATATGATTAGCGAAGTACTGTATGACTATTCCCCTTGGTGGCAAATGTTGACAAGTCATACTAAGTTCTTATGATATCTGGTGCAGATTTTACCTTCAGGAACAGAAAAAGTCTCATATATATTGTCTTCTATAGGTTGAAGGCAGGATGTCAGTGCTGGAAATACAACCAGAGTATGGCTACTGTGTGTTAGTGGCTGTCGGCTCCTCCTTCATGCTCGTATGGAAGGCTATGAAGGTCAGTTTTTGTTATGCTTACACATCTGTACAGTATGCTCTCAATATTATGCTAACACATTTAACACTATTCATTTATCACAGATTTAGCAGATTACTTAGTTTGTGTAGTAATGAATAACAAGCTTGGGAAAACATTTGCTTATATTCACTGAGGAAATGAGTATAAAGTAGAGTGGTGGATATACTGAAGGGAGCATCCAAACCCTTAAATTACTGACCACATCACTGCAGGCAATACTACCTTACAGGGGAGCATATGAGAATGAAATTTAAAGGCATGCTGTGAGAGAAGTACCTGAGGGAGAATAATGTAGTTGGGAGAGGAGGGCTCACTCATACAGGGAAATGAGGCATCAGAGCAATAGATATATTGATATATAGGCAGAAGTCTTACAGGCTTATCTTTTGGCTCAGGTTGGACAAAAACGGCGGGAACTGAAGATAAAGTACCCGACCATGTACAGTCCTGACAACGACCTCTTCAACTGCTACCAGCGAGCACATCAGAACACGTAGGCTCCAAACTGTTTCAATATACTGTACATTCAATCCTCAATTTAAAGGACCACCATTTAAGGGACTTTTGATTAAAAGGACTCCATATTCTACTGGACAAATGGACAAAACCTGTCTTCTTGGTTTTGTTTGTGATTAGTTATCGTTATGTCTCTCCAGGTGAAGAAAAGTAAGCGTGTGAACCTTAATGTCATGCAGAAACTAGAAGTAATTTGAAAATATAAAACTGTGGATATTTTCAAGAAAGGAACATGTTGATTCCCCATTTAGTCTCATCTAGGTTTGAGTAGAATGAATGTCATTCTCCAATTTCAATCCTTACATCCAGTCTCTCATCCTCTGCTAAATCCACTTCCAAATACAGTATCTGGGACTGCCCAGAACTGCAAGTTTGAGCGCTATAAAAGTTCATTGCCACATTTTACCTTTGTATTTTCTACTAATGTACCGGTACACTTGCTAAAAGAGTAGACTGTATCTATTTTTTACTTGAAGCAGTATGACAAGGCACAAGAAATAATCTGAACATTATTTTGAAATTATATATTTTTTTCTCATTTCTACATTCATTGGAATATCTCTTTGTAACTTTTTTTTTTATGGTGCAATCTCATAGTTTTTCTCCCTGTAACTGCAGACTTGAGATGTACCCCTCTTTCCTGACACTGCTGCTATTGGGCGGCCTTCACAGCCCCATCACCAGTGCTCTGTGTGGTGTCGTTTACTGTGCTGGTAGGGTTGTCTATGCTCTTGGCTACTACACTGGAGGTTAGTTCATTGGAACTTGAGTTAAAGTATGCAATACCTTGACAGAATGGATAAGGAGCAACACCTTATGAGGTAGAGCCTTTATCGAGTGTCAATGAAGGCTCCTCATATGGTGTTCTTCCTTCATTGGAATGTATGTATAAACCTCATGGGTGAGGTGATGAGGGTCTATTACAGGATTTATAGTACTGTACTATTAACCCTTTTTTTTTTAGTATCAGGGGTGTTGGGAATAGTCCAACCTGCTCGTTACCTGATGATGCATATTTTGTCCAACCTCGTCATTTTATTATCATATCAGAAAGAACAAACATTCCTTCACACACACACAAAAAGCATACAGTTGAAGACGCGATATCCGTGAACAGGCACTGAAAGGGTTAATATTACTCTTAATATTTTTCTATAATATTACTGTTACAGCATTAATACTTTAGTGGTCATCTATTATATTTCTATTAATTGGTTATCTAGTACTATTACTATTATATATTATTTGCAATAACAGTAGTTATTAAACATGATAAAAATATGAATTTTTACTGAAACTGGTAATTTTTGTTGTGAGAGATGCAGTTGCTAGATAGCACCGTCATTAATGTTGTGGGAGGTGCAGTTGTGATATATCATTTCTTTCTCATTAACAGTAGGCTGACAATGCATATATATATATTTTTTTTGTTTTTTGTTTAACACATGAAGACAAAGTACCGTAAATTAAATGTCTGTCTCTGTAATAAGAAAGTAATATACTATTATTTATTACTTTACCTATTACAGCCATGATTTTATCTATTACTATTACAGTACTTAGAAAACACTTTCTTCAATAATCATAAATAAAAAGTCTTCCTGAATTGTATGAATACTATTTGTATTAAATTCCTGAATTGCAATTACTCTCTCCCAAGACCCCAAGAAGAGGGTGAGAGGTGGCTTTGGTTACTTGGGCCTGTTGGGGCTGCTTTACACGACTGGCCGCTTGGCTTCCCAGCTGCTGGGATGGTATTAAACCTCAGCTTGGCACCAAATTTCCAAGGAGGTTGTATGTATAGAGTGGGTTTAACATAGTAAAGTTGATTCCAGCACCATGATGATGTGAAGGGATGTACCGCCCTGGACTAGATTTCATTGTATAAAGTAAAACAAGCTCTGAGTGGTCCTATGGTCAAACTGTGGTTCGAGATAAGAGAATCTTCTGTCGGTTTCTGTTTAGCTTTGACTGTAAGGCAGGAGTGTCTGGGTTTGAATTGTGCTCTTGTTTCATCAGGTTTTGCCATATTTCCTTTTGTCTGTTCGATTTTATATGAATAGTAATTATATACATTTTATGATATTTTCCTTTGTAGAGGCTAATAGGAAAACTTAAAACATTTGTTTCTTAATGTAACATTCAACTGGGCTCAGCCAATCAAGATCCCCATTTCATTCAGCATGGGGCCACTCAGAGCACATTTTACTTTACACAATGAAATCTAGCACAGAGATATCTGTCCAGGGCGGTACAGTGCCAGACTATTGTTCTGTCCCGCAGCCAGCCACAGGGCGCCAGTCTTCTAAACCACTTCAGACTCAGAGACAACAAAGCACCAGATTAAATTTCAAACTCCCTAATCATTTTGTTGTCCATCTGTTGTTTATAACCAAACCTTCATCAGTGCTTCGTTGTCCGAGCCTCAAGTGGTTCAGAAGTGGCACTGTGGCTGGCTGCGGGTCAGAACATTTGTCTGACACTGTGTACTGTTTATATATACAGTATATATATATATATATATATATATACACACAGTGGTATCTCAGTTCTCGAACAAAGGCTGTTTGAAAACTGATTTGTTCGAAAACAGAATCAATTTTTCCCATAAGAAATACCGTAAATTGGATTAATCTGTTATAGACCTCCAAAATTATGATTTATGAAGCATTTTAAGTAAAAATATGTCTTATTCATATACTGTACCTGTATACTAATATCGTAAACCCTTGCTAGCTCGGATCAATTGGGAGAAACCTTTATTGAGTTAAATGAAGATCAGAGATATCCTAGGGCTTAATTTTGATGCATGCATACCAGCTTTTTACTCATATCTCTGGTTCCCATACACAGCTGCACACATAAAAATATGACAATTTCACAAAAAAAAAAAAAAAAAATACTGCATATTAATATGAAATAAGGTATTGTGGTGGTAGGTGAGGAAGTATGGGAATCAGAGCTGGTATCGGTCAATTTATCATTCTCGGCTGTACTTGTAGCCGCATGGACACATTATTCCTGCAATTTTTCTATATGTTTGTGCTTACATCTCTTACAGTAATCTCCTTCTACTTCACTGATATATTTCTGCAGTATAATATATTTTTTTTTTGTGAAATTGTCATGTTTTTGCGTGTGCGCAGCTGTGTATGGGAACCAGAGATACGAGTGATAGCACATGTACAGTATTGAGGGCAGGTGTGCATGCGGTCAGTCGTACGCATCAAATTTAAGCCCTCAGATAACTCAACAAAAGTTTCCCCCAATTGATCCAAGTTAGCAAATGTTTACTGTATTATTATGCAGGTATAAATAAGCAATATTTTTACTTAAAATGTTTCGTGATGCGTAATTTTTGGAGGTAGGGAGCCGATTAAATCAATGTAAATTATTTCTTACGGAAATAATAGATTCTGTTTCTGAACAGCCTTCTGGAACGGATTAAGTTTGAGAACTGAGGTACCACTGTATTTGGTTTATAATTGGTCACATATGATGGAGATACAGTATATGGTAGTGCAGTAGTACTGGATGTTAGATTGTGGGTAATATAATTCTACTCAGTCCAAGGAAATTGCATGAAAGAATTGGTCTTTTACAAACTTCAATGTACTGTAAATATGCTTGGGCCGCCACACTTCATATGCAATTCCTTTGACTGAAACTACTGGTATACAAAACCCAGATAAGGCAGTACAGGTAAACAGTTGGCTCAGAGAATAACTTCATCCATATGAAATCCCTGTAGTGATTAAGTATTCTTGTCTGTGACTGTTGCACCAAAATTTACAGTTAATTCTAATTTAAAAAATCATTTTTAATTAGTTCACAAGCTGACTATACTTAGGTGTATATGGGCAAATGATTGCACTTGTACTATTCTTGTTATGTAAACCTTATAATATATGATTTCATGTCAAAACAATCCCATGCATTTCTTCATTATATACAGTTGTGGCACATAGTCCTTGACCAGGGTGTAAGGGGAAGTCTGTTCAAGGACTATGTGCTGTGACTGTACAGGGTGAACTCGCCTATAATTTTCTCCGCAACGTGTATTTAAAACAGCTTATTTACTTATTTTTCATCAGCTATATTGCCTTTCTTCATCCAAAGTCAAAATACTGTACAGTACTTTAAAGAAACTTTCAGAAAGGTCTCCTATTTTAACATACATAAATATCTAGTTTGTGAACTTGTCTCTCCTCATCATATACCCTATTTACTCTTTTATACATTTGAGGACGACCCAATATAATTTTTTTTGGAAATGTCAATTGATTAGTAACGTGCAGGTGTGCAATCTTAACCTAATAAGTCATAGGCACACCTAATTTTCTCCATCTCGTTATGAGAAAGGGAAGTTTGATTTAACTTGAGCGACATTGCCTCAAATATATTTATTTGGCACAAAGAATATTAATATAAAACAGCAAAAAGGGGAATACACTTGCAATCCACAATTCCTAGCCCACCTGAGTCGAAGCCCGAGATCTGGAGCAGGCGATTTCTAAATGACAGCCTACCCAAACTTCCATTGGTTTGAAATGAGTGTGGCCTCATGATGGTTTGGGTCGGCTGTCATCCCAAAACTGCCTACTCCAGATTTCAGGCTTTGACTCGGGTGGGTAAGTACAAACTGGAAAGAGTGTCTGCATTAAGTGGCCATTCAATTTACAGTTATTAGTGAACAAGGCACACTGTATGCTATTAAATTTTCTTATTTTACTATGTTGTAATACATTTTGAAAAACATACTATTTGCAAATCAATAAACATACTCTTTATTAATTAAGGTAACTTACTGTTAACCACTCTTTGGGACGCACACTAGTTCTAAACTTTAGTTCTAATAAGTGGAAATTAAACATTCAATAATATGATTGTTTAACCCCAAAGACTGGATACAGGAAAAATTAGATACTGGATGAGGTAGATTCCAGATGTGAACCACCAGCATAATGTATATTTTACCCTGGGTATGGTCTAGCAAATAACATGATGGAATGCAGGATTTTACAGGTTGAAATGCTATTAGACAAGCAATGGCCGTCAAACCTGGCACCCAAGAAAAATAAGAGTTGCTAGGCAAAACATAATTGCCCCAGGCTAGAAGCAGCCTCAGTGGAATACTGATACAGTAAGAATTCTAAAATCTTTTCTCCCTAAGGAATAGTGTGGAATTCTTTCAGTATACTGTACATCACTTGATATCAGCATCACCTGTGGGCTAACTTGCATGTAAATAAGATATTTGGCTTGAAATATCTATTTTTATTCCCCGCTTCATTTGTTTAGAAGCCAAATCCATTATCGGCATTGTAGTACATTGATGGCCTTAAGCTTGACTATTTTCTTAAACATGTTTAGTTGCCTCCAAAATTTCATAATTTGTACCTTAGTCGACGTAAACATTGGCCGTACCAGCCCTTTGCCTTGGAGAACAAATGTAATAATACCAATGTGGGTAAAGTAATTGGTTACCTTGCCTTTAATACTTTGTAGGGTTGCCCTTTTATCTAATTCATTGTTTTGGAAGTGATGTCAATGCCAAATTCAAGATTGATTTGGATTTCCTTTTTCAGCTTAGTTTAAACCTCAGATATTGGAACGAAGCATCATTTGTCAGTATGTTAGCAGAAATTTCTTTGTTTGCACCGTAAAACCTAGCAGAAAGGGTCCAAGTCTACAATAATGCATTAGCCTAGATGTCAAGGCACTCCTACAAAGTATCAAAAGCAAGGTAACAAAATATCCTCTATATCATTATTAATATTTGTTGTCCTGAGTGAGGCTATAGCTGGAGTGGCCAACATTTATGTTGTCTACTCTAAGAATATGTACAGTACAGCATCAATTATATGGCCTTGTGTGATTATAAAAAATCACTTTTTGTATCGAGTAAATACATGATAAATGAAGTTGAAATATAGAAGCTGCTGGCAGATTTAGACTTTTGAGGTCAATTCTACTTAAACATCCCATCTCTATCTGTCTTTTACCCTCAAAAATTTTTCAGCAAACAATTATCCATGGCAAGGTTTAAGACCTAGCACTTTCTCCATATTACACATTTTCAAGAAAAGATGAATTATGTGTATAGTTACATGACTGACTGGCTGACCATCCCATCTACTTGTTTTAACAAGTGGAAGTGTGATATCTGAGTTTGCACTGGAAGATGTTTCATTTATCACACATCTATTAAATGGTAAAACAATAAGGGTTAGGTCAGGTTTAATGGCCAAATAATCTGATTTATCTATTACCTGGACATGGCCAATCCTGAATATCTGAATATAATATGATAAGCCCTGATAATATGGAGGGTTGGCATCAGGACCTAAATCCATCCATCAAAACCAAGATAAACAAAGAGAGATGAATGCCTGACTGGTAATGATGATGGTGTTTGTCATGCTGCAGTGGTTATAGTCAACAAAGTCCCAGTTCTTTCTACTTTTTGTCAAGCTAGTTAACTCCAAAGAGTACTCAAGCAGTTACAATAAGAAATACATGAAGTTAAAAAGAGATTCAGTACTTGTAGACTGTTCTATCACGTGCCATAATGCATAAAATAAATCGCAGTTCGTTTAGTTTCCTGGGGAGTTCCAATTACCTCATACTTGGTTAACTTATGTAATGTTAATAGACTCCTCCTCATAGTGTTTGATTCATTCAACTGAACTATGCATAATTTAACCAGAGGGGATCAAGCCATTTTTTACATTTGATAATAATTGAGTTAGATAATTAACTTGGGATAACACTGGACAATTTAAATACCTGAGGAAAACTTATCAAGTATGGATAGCCCCCAAGACTGTATCAGCCACGCACAATCCTCCAGCTCCAACTATAGTCAACCACAAGGAAACTGGCATCTAATAAGGCTGGGATTTCCCCACAAGCAGTATTGCCACATATGGTTGTGGTCTGTCAGAATGGGATTTGTGTTCTCTCACTTGAATCGCCTTTCTCCCTCACTTTCCTCTCTCTTTATCTGTACAGTATTTCATGTGTCTGCCCCTCTGCATTGTGTGTGCGTATATTAATCTTTTATGTTTCTGTCCCTCTGCATTGTAAATTGAACATTGTACATACAGTATATATCTGTATGTGTGTGAGAAGGGAAGACGGAATAGGCTTTCGGAAGGTGCGACCATTTTTTCCGTGGTGACAATTTTTTTAAATGTGTGTCTGTTCCTCTGTATAGTAAAATGAAGATTGTACACACACACCGTGTGTGTAATTACCATGGTGGTGACGAAAGGAGAAATGACCTGACTGCCCTCAATTAAATTACTGACTGCCCTCAGCGTGTATAAAGTACAACACTGGATGGCAACAGTGCCACATGGTGTTGTATATGATAGAGTAATGTGGGTTGGAAATCCTGATGTGGCAATGCTGCTTGGGGGGAGATCTCCGCCTGATGCTCCACCTTAGACATCAGTCTCTTTGTGGTTGACTATAGAAAACATTTTTGCGTTCCCAAGCTATTGGCGAGGATATATATTTTTCTTTTAGTATCTGTATATATGTGATTCCCACACATCAAAATCATAGGCCTCACCATATTCTGGTGAATATGTCACTACCTCGCTTGATTCTCTTGAATCAATCCTTCGTATCCTCCTCCTCCTCCTTGCTGAACCTGATTGTGGTGTTTGGGATCTTGATCTTGATCTTGACCTTGACCTTGATAGTGACCTTGACCTTGATCTTGAAAGTGATCTTGACCTTGATCTTGAGAGTGATCTTGATCTTGACCTTGATGAATATTCGATTGACTGTGAATCTGTTAATGGAGATGATGATCTTGAATGTGATTCTGGATACTGTGATCCTCCTGATGACGGTGTCATTGGTGTTGGTGATCTGGATGGTGATCTAACTTGGGGTGGTGTATCTTCTGGAGGTGGAACTGGTGGCGGCTGTGGAAAATCTTGCACCATAATACCACAGTCTACCACACTCACTTGGGTGATGTCTTGGATGCTGACAGCTGAACGCACAATCTCCAGTCCTCTCTCTACTCTACCATACACCCTCCAGCACCTGCCTTTCTTGTTCCGTTCATCATTACCTCTCCTTCTGCGCTCGTGGCGACGTTCCCGGTCATCATAATCATGGTCGTAATTTGATCTTCCATCATCTCTACGTTCTTCCTCACTGTCTCGTCTATTTCCCCGGGTGGTGATGAAAAACTGTGCACTCCTTTTACTTCGTGGTTCCCACAAAGCCCCAAGAACCCCAGCCTTTGTGGAGGATCGGTACCTTTCCTCGTTTGAGTGAGTGACAACTGGGGCTCCTCCTTCACCATTGTTGAACTCATAGTCCCCCCCCACCATATATGCTCCATTTTCCCCTTTGTCACACACCTGGATAAAAGATGTGTTGCGGTAGGATTGACCATGCAGACCAGTGCATAACTGGCTGAACTGCCTGCCTAGTGATGTGTCCAGCTCCAGTCTGATGTAAACACGGCCTCGAGAGGATCCACCCCAGCATAACTCGAGGAACACCAACGTAGACTCTTCGATTGCTGTCTGCATCAAGTTGGCCACCTAAAGATAATATACAGGTACTGTAATAAACTAATAGGAAGTGTAAACTATCTTGACCCCATTTTTGCAATCGCTTTTAATAGCAATGGAAGAAAAATATGAAGTACCAGTAACAATGACAGATAAAGTATTGTACCATGATGGCTGATGAGTACTTCTCTATGATTAACAATAAACAATGTTACTTCTCATACAACAATACAAGACATAATTATCTTGTAATATTCTGACACTGGATGAAAGCATCACGAAACCGATTACTAAGGCCCAGGCCAAAACCACCATCACACACACACACACAGATCATGACTTCTGAGCTGGCAATCAGCTACAAAGAGTGGATTAGGGAAAAACTACTAAGTACTGTACTGCACCTGTCATGCTACAAGTGAGGGTGTTTTATAAAGTTTGATGCTCTTATGGTTAGCTACTGAAATTATTTTGGAAATATATAAAATTTTTGGCTCCCACCCACATCAATTAAACGTCCAGACCTTTTGGTTAAGAGTCGACCACTTCCCCTTTACAATAATAAGCGAGCAGCGCCGCAGGCAAAAGCACCCACGGCGTAGCCGTGGCTGGCGAAGCCAGTGCTTGTTATAAAAGAAAATCTCAAACATACCTGGATTGTGTGTGTGTCAAGGGGTGGAGGCTTGTCCAGAAGGCAGTGCAGGAATAACTTATCATTTTCTAGGGTTAACCGGGAAGATCTGAGTTGATCACCTATTTTCTGGATACCAAACACCTTCCCATCCTCTACCAGTCTCCTAGTTGGCTGCTCCATTGTAAAGAGTTCCTCAATCTGTGGAGATAATTAAGGTTACAATAAGAATCTAAAAAAATATAATTTGTCTTTCTCTAGTAAATGTCTGCAACCAATATCATAAAGGCTGATAGATTCATTCATTGATTGACTAAGGATGAAAGAAGACTGCTCTAGGCATGGGAGACCCTGTAGGTACAGTATGACGAGGGTAAAGGTGAGTGACAGAGTTGAGAAAGCAAGTACAAAGGCATTGGAAGAAAAGGAGGGACAGATGAAGAAGTGAAAGGGTGTAGCTGGGGCCATATGGGTAAAGGTAAATTGTGATTGGTTGAAGCTCACCACTCAGAAGTCATGTGCTGCACATTAACCAATCAACTGCAACCCATAACAATAGACCTTTTATCCTGTATGAGTTTGCTCTTCCCTCTACCAAGAAAATTCGTCCAGCCGTAGGAACAAAAAATTGAGATGATGATAGAGGTTGTTTCCAGGTTCAAGACCTGCCATGACTTTGTTAGTAATTACAAAGTCTCCAGAGAACTGGAGAAGCTTCTGCCACTGCCATCCCCTTGGGGAAGTTCCCAGAGGAAGTGAGGTGTCAGAGCTATAAATAGATAGAGCTTGCATTACATTATATGGTAAATCTAAGAAATGAAACAAGAAAGCCAGGGCATAATGATGCATAATTTTAAATATTTGAAATTCTAACTAAATATCTGAGGGATAAACCTTACATATGTAGCTTAGTAGGGGATAAAACCAATATGCAGTATGAGGGAGGTGGATGGGTATACAGTACTTATAAAAGGAACAATGCGAAAAGTGGATGGGGCTTTAGTGAATCTTCCCCTAAACTCAGTGGTATTGAACTAACACCTGCCTAAATAATCTTCAGTACAATAATTAATATAGGTGAAGATAAGAGTGACAGTAAACAATGTTTGTTTCTTACAGTCATTTGCTTCAGTGGTGTTGTGTACATCTTTATCCTCTGCATGATGGATGAGCTTGGGTCAGCTGGGATGGCAGTAGGATATACTCTCTCATTGTATGCAGTTTCTGCTGCTGCTAGTGCTGCTGTAGCTGCTTTGGTGATCTCTTGAATCTGCCATTATTAATAAGATTAACCCTTCACTAATATAAAGTAAAACACATTGTCCATGACATGGCCAAGGATCTGTTCCTAGTGCTGACTCTCTTATATTAATGGGTTGAAAATTAGCAATACATAATGACTTCTATTACCATGTGCCTTAGTTCTTTAATATTAATAACATTAGTGGCTTGAAGGTCCTCTTCAGGTGTATGTACAGTATGTTCTTGTTAACAAAAATGACAAACAAATAAAAAATCTGGTAAAACCAACTTGTCTAAATAATCTCAGCAAAACATATCAGCAATTATATTTAGATTAAGAGAGGTACACTTGTGGTTAGAAGATGTGTCCCAACCCCTGGTACAGTACGATGAATTGCAACCAGGCATGGTTCGAAGGTTAGAACAATGGTACCTAGTGAGAAGAGAGTGCAAAGTGCACCGTTGTTTGAACCTGGAACCTTGTCTGGTTGTTATTCATTGTGGCAGGAAATTAGGACACAACTTTTGATCGCGAGTGTACATGCCGGAGGTCAGCAATGGAATGAGGAAATTAGACACATATGAAGGAGAGAGAGGAGGACAGCCAGATTATGAGGGCAACAAATACTGTGGTGGAGGGAAGATGCCCAAGGAGTGAGAGAGTATCTAGAATTGGTGGATATTGAGGGTGAGACACAAGAAGATTGGGAAGAGCCACACTCCTCAAAAATTAATGTCTAACCCTGAGAATGGGAACCAAATATCTGACTAAACTCTCACAATAAAAAAGCGAAGTACTTTTTACCTTCTTGGTAAAGGTGATAGTTTCAACATCAGGGAAATTCTCCTGGCACGTCTGATACCATCTTTCAACGATCTCACTGCAGTTATCAGCATTTTCAATGGCCGTAATGTATTCATGTGGCTTTTTTATAGTGTTTATCATTTTCTGAACATTTTCCAGCTGCTTCAAAGCTTCATTTCCATCTTTTTTAATATTCTGCAACTTAGTTTTCTCTTTTCTTAAAAGCCTCATTGCATGAAACTGCCGCTTTTCCAATTTATTAAGTTGCCCCAGCAAACTGTTATGCTCTAACTCCCAATCGTTAAGCTGCCCATCATACTCATCCAGCTGAGAGTTTACATCCTTCCACAGTGTGGTCATGGTAATAATGGAGCTCTTTTCTTCATCTAATAGTGATTCAAGCTTTCTTTTAACTCCACGTTGGGTTGAGGATCCGGCCACTGCTGACTTGCTTAAAGATGCCCACTTCCTGGGTGATCTGGTTTGCTGAGCTCCATCACTCTTCATTTTTTTGACAAAGGCTTCGATGGTATAGCTGATGGGGAACTGTGAGACTTGGGTAACAGGATGGTGGGCACGGCAGCTGGGGCAGCACAACAAGCCATCATCCATCAGACCTCCTATACAGGGTGAGCAGTAAGTGTGACCACAGGGCAGGGTGCGGGGCCGGTGCTCACTGTCATCAAAGGCAGTGAAGCAAATGTTGCACTCTTGTGGGTTGTCCTGTATGGGGAATATTCAGATTAATACTTTTATTAAGCTAATGTTTTCAGTCCTGGGGGCTAACCAATCACATTAAGATTTGAAAATTTCACCAAATGACTGGGTAAAATATTTTCTCTAGTTGGCAATTAGGAAGTTTCAACTTTGATTTAGAAAATAATTTTAATTTCTGTGTTACCAAAAGACATGATACTGTACATGGCATCAGGAGAGAGAAGGTTAACATATCTTTATTCTGAATTTCTAATTTACAATGAAATTGACATAAGTACATGAAAGGGGTAAACACAGTGGAGAGAACACTGCAATGCGATTATCCAGATTTAGATATAATTTAAATGTTCTTGTCCATATGGGTGTTGATCACAACATACAGAACATACAGTACCTCTTTTCCTTAAGCATTTGTTTAGCAAGTACAATTTCAATGCTCAAATATAACCCCAACCTTGGGTAGAAATCAAGCTGGGGTACTATGTAAAATTTACTCCACCCTTGTGTTCTTTATTTAGATGGCTACCATGGTGACTACCAATTTTTACAAAAACTATATTATACAGTACGTCAAAATGACCACCTCTTGATGCGAGTTTTTTCTTTGTTTGTAAAACAATTTTCTTGTGATGGCAAAGTGGGATGAGACAACCTCAAAGATGTAGGACAGGAGTGTGCAATAATACACATAAAGGAGGATGGGAGAGGCAGGGGGAATGACCGAGACAGTGAAGGAAATCTGAATAAAGGAAACCTGAGAGCTGGCTCCTCTGTCATAGACATAATCAGTTAAGGGATTAAATTAAAAGAGATGTACTGGCCAAGTATATATTAATACACTCACCATTGCCAAGAAGTTAGTGGTTGCAAACTGGGATGGAAACTCGTGCAATTCAATTCTGGAAAAAAAAAGGTAAGTAGAGTAGGCTATCGTGCACCTATAATAATAAATGGGCAAAACTAAATGCTGAACTTGGTGAGCAATTTCTCAAATACCATTAGGGTGTGAAACTGTAAATTGCTTAGATGCTCTCTAAGCAATAAATGGAGGTCATGCTTAAGTTCCTAAATTCAGTACCTTTTGAGAGAGAGAGAAAAAAAAAGTACTTAACATTGATTTTGTGTACTACATATTCCAAATTCTGCCCAACCCAGAACTGAGACCTTCGAGCAATTTGACTATAGTACAGTACCAGTATAGCACAATAGATTATGATTTTGTAATAACAAGCCATGAATGTTGAAAATTGGGAAACCCGAGCAAAATTCTGCCAAACCTCGGCTCGGGTTTTAAATATTGCTTAGGTAATTTAAATTAATGTTGTTTCGGTATTTCAATCACTGATTAAGTTAATAAAATAATATTCTAGAAATAACCAGACCAAACCTGATCTAACCTAACTCATTAATCAGGACTGGGGCAGACCACCAGGTCCAAACGGGGGACAGACCCTTGGACTAACCTGGGCAATCTACCGGGACCTAAACGGGGACAGACTACTGGGACTTACTGGGGCAAGCTACTGGAATAAAATTGGGACAATTTATAAGGACAACCTGGGCAAATTACATCCAAATATGTTGAATGTATGTATTTTCCAAAAACCTAAGTTCAAATTCCTAACACTCTCCCCTAAGATTGTTGGATGGGAAGGGGTAGGGGTTATCTTGGGTATTTATCTAGTATATTACTATTTTGTAGCAGTGTTGTCGCATCAGGCTAGGTCCCAGTAATTTGCCCTGATTGATTGATGGATATTAGGCGCCACAACATCGAGTTCCTATAGCACCAGAAAAGGTGATAGAGAGGGGTGACAGCAAATAAGAAGGAAATAAAATGAAAAGAGGGACAGTTGAAGAACTGAAAGCTAGTGGCTGGGGCCGAAGGGATGCCAAAACCCTATAGGTATTCTATCTATCTATCTATAGCTCTGACGCCTCGTTCCCTCCGGGAACTCCCCCGAAGGGGGTGGCCACGGCAGAAAAGTCTCCAGTCTTCCCTGTTCAAACACTCCCTCCTTACTTGGTCCAGCCCTCCCCTCCCCCTCATGTTTCTCTCCTTTACATACTCTTCCACTCTGTTCTGCCATCTTACTGGTGGTCTGCCTCTCACACCACTTCCCACAACTTCACTTCCATACACCTTCTTTACAAACTCCTCACCTTGCATTCTCTCCACATGTCCAAACCACCTCAAAGTATTACGTTTCACTCTCTCAACCACTCCACACTCAATACCAATTGCCTTCTCACTCATACCACATCTCTCATACACACTCTCATTACTTTCTCCATCCCACCTTGTCAGTCCACATGCACCTCTCAAGTAACTCATTTCCACAGCACCTATTCTTGACTGATAGGTATTGCCCACATTAATACAGGCAATACCCCCCTATGGGGGAATTTGCCCTGATCAGATCCCGGAATTTTACCATGGTTAGGTCCTGGTAGTTTGCACAGGTTAGGTCCCAGTAATTTACCCAAGTTAGGTCCCGGTAGTATGCTACGGAGTAGGTTAGGTAGGATCAGGCTAATTCCAAAATGCCCTATTTGAATACACACTACCGGTATCTTATAAATGGGGCATTTCCCAAGAAAATAGGGTAAATATTGAATTAATTACCATTATTGCGTATGGTGTTTCTGCCTTCTTTACCCACTAATTTAGACCGTTCTAAGACTATTTTCTTCTATGGCATTTCCTCTGCAAATACCTGACCTGACCTAACATAACCTAGACCGCATCAGACTACCGGGACCTATCCTGGGCAGACTACTGGGACCTAACCTGGGCAAACTACTGGGAAATAATTGTGATAAAGTACAATAAATGACAGGGGCAAAATACTGGGACCCACCCGGATCTGGCAACACTGCTGCAAAACGGTAATTCTTTCAATAAATACCGAAAATAGTCTTAGAATGCTATGAATTAGTAGGTAAAGAGGGTAGAAACATCGTAATATAAGACGGCAATATATTTGATAATTACCGTATCTCTAATGTGTTAAAATAGTTCAAAACAGTAGAAAATACACTAGAAGTCCATTGGTTACCAAGGGTTGTGTATTGTCTGATCATAAGTTAATTTGCACCTTGATGGGTAATGCCAGTATAACTTAACTTAGACAGACCAGTTAAATTATCATCCATTCATCACCAAATAAAACATGAATCACAGTGAAAATTACATATTCCGTACATGTGTAATTCAGAAATAATTCCTTTTATTATTATTATTATTATTATTATTATTATTAAGATTCCATTCTTTTTAATAGATTTTATCGGAAAAGCATGACAGGTTGTGTAGTTACATATTCTTAAAAAGGTATAAAGAACTCAAAATTTGTACATATACCAAACATGATGACATTCTGGAGTTGTAAATAATGTTGTAATGCTAATAATAAGCATTGTTATTATTATTATTATTATCATTTAATGAAATAATATATAAGGTATGGCTTTGTATACGTACTGTTATCTAAGTATTATCCTCCTCCAATTAATTATTTAATGTGTGTGGGTTTGTGTACATATCAACAACTTATCAAGGTTATTAATCATCTCAAACACAAACACACACACACACACATAACAGGTTCTGGTTCAGAGAGGACTTCAGCTTGGCTACAAAGTAAAGTTATTTTCACATCGTTTACCGCCCAATAATATAAAAAAAAGTAGCCAACCGGATCCATCAACTTCCATAAAGTAGTTAGCCATTAAAAAGTTCACTCACAGAAATGAGCATGTCTGTTACGGAAACTCAAATTATATGTGGCATTATAATAGACATACTAAAATATTCTAAATGTAGAAAAAAAGTTCACTCACAGAAACAAGCCTGTGGTTACGGAAACTGAAATTATCTGTGGCTTTATAATAGATATACTAAAATATTCTAAATGTAGAAAAAAAGTTCACTCACAGAAATAAGCATGTCTGTCACGGAAACTCATATTATCTGTGGCACTATATATATACTAAAATATTCTAAATGAGGTCTCATAATAGCTGTGTACAGTTTATAATATATAACATTAGATAAAAGTTCGCAGTATCATACCAAGAAGTTATTTCGCTATGTTTATTTTCCCTGACCAATGTTCAGTAAAATTTCTTAATTTCTCTGCCATAGATCTGCGAATTTCAGATATCAGTCTATAGCATTGATTGCAAGTAAGCAATTGCAAGACATTTATCGTTATTTGTTACAATCATCATCTAGTTTATATACAATCGTAACACAAATATAACACATTAGACACACTGTAAAATGACATAGAGACAAATATATCCAAAACAAGCCCAAACTGGCTGGAAGTCTTGGCCTGGGGCGAGATATTCAAACGCGCCCTACACCTTTTAGTAAATGTGGCCTTTATTATGTGGGTAGAAATTTATCAAAGCATTTGGGTAGTCTATGCTTATTTTTCGCATGTTGGGTAATAACTATAAGTAGTTCATTGAAACTTAGAATTGTAATAAAGAATATGAGATTAGATTATTATAGAGATACCGTTGAAAAGAGTCACGCTATAACCGTCTACTAGACCAGCTGATTGTGACAGTTATACTCACAGGGGGAAGGCTTATTATTATTGTCTCATTCCCTTAACTTTCTCTTCCCATTTGTAAAGTGTACAGAAAGATTCACTTGATCGACCCATTGTTTCTACCCTTCTTCTTTATATTGTTTTCTCGCAGTGTCTCAGTTTCTAGTTGTCCTTTTATTTAGCACAATGTGAGATATTATACTAGGCCAAAATTACACTACTTTTTTCACAACTACAACTGATTAGGAACTTTTTGAATAATGATCAATATAATAGTTAACATTTAAAAAATCAGAAGAAATGTCTTGTGAGGAAGTAAGTAGCTTGACTATACAACACTACTATGCCAAAATGTTGACAAGAGA
>JAWZYT010003965.1:0-12500 GCA_034508575.1 Petrolisthes manimaculis | reverse complement strand
GGAATCACTTATTTGCTCCAGATTACTTTTCTAACACTGTGTACTTCCTCCTCAATACTACAACCACACACACACACACACATACACACACACACAATTCCTCTGTTCCGCGTCCCTGTTTTTTTATTTTTTTATGACTCCCTCTAAAATATAGGAAATCATTAAAAATCTCTGTGTTCTTCTTTTAACATTACAAGCACTGGACTTCGCCCACTACGGCTGCGCCGTGGGTGCTTTGGCATGCGGCGCTGCTCGCTACGCTCGCCTTCGTTAAGATGCCAGCACGCCAGGAAACAAACACACACACACACACACACCAAACAAGGAACTCTTTTCTTGTCCAGGTCCAATGATACCCCGGCTCGTGTTAATATAGAATTAGCAGGAAGGTTCTCTCTTCTTTCCTCCCTCACCTCCTTCCCTCCCTCCCTCACCTCCCTCCTCCTTCCCTCCCTCACCTCTCTCCCTCACCTCTCTCCCTCCTTCCCTCCCCATCATCACTGCTGATTCTCCACGCCTCACCATCGACAAACCAGCGATGTTTTGACCTTAGAATGTGTAGTTTTCTAATGTGTTTTTTTTTGGGGAGGAAATAAGGATACATAATGATGGTTTTACGGGTACACAAAATCACGACCCTATCTCATTATGATTTAAAACTTTCTCGTACATGCATCTGAATTTCTGAAACTTACACCATCGTCCACACACACACATAAAAAGTTCTAATCTGGCAACCCTTCATTAACCTGGCCGGCCACCTTTGTCTGTTGTTGCCTTCAGCTCGTGTCTGCCTCATCCCAAGTTATCTTCAGTAAACAATGCGTCCACTCCCAAACAAGCTGCGTGCCAACTAACCCCTTCCTTCATCCCCACCCCTCCTGTTTTATTCAGTTATCTGTTTATTAATTTATTTATCTATTTATTTATCTTTGCTGGAATTGCACGAACATTTTATTAATTTATTTATCTATTTATTATTTTTGCTGGAATTGCACGAACATTTTATTAATTTATTTGTCTATTTATTTATTTTTACTGAATTGCACGAACATATTTTCTTCTTTTGTTTTCCAATTTGTTCTCGGAGGGTTAATTAGAGAGCTCCGGACATCTGCAGATATGAAAAAAATATATTACTTGCTTTATATATTGAGGAAGGTATAAGGTATTAATAATTAGGTATTAATGTCCTCACCTGTGAAACGAAAACAGAGCGAGGAAAGTCCACAAACAATTTTGTCCAATTCAATTCGAGATACAGTACATTTGTTTGGCAAAGGATATTCTGTAAAAGTTTAAAGCCAGCACACACAGCCTATTCTCACTGATATTACCGAAGTCATAAGTTATTTATAAATGTCTATTATTACCTAATATATTACCTATGAATTTTCAGGGGTGTTGCAGGAATAGTTGGTTACATTGAGAGAAAACTGACTGTTCTATATCTCATTTATCTCTCTGCAATTCTTCACTCGTACCAGATCTTCTCCAACAGGTCTACTCCTCGTTTGGTGATGAAGTCTATGTGGTGTGTGTATCAATAGAACTCTCTCTCTTTCTCTCTCCGGCAAGAGTTGGATGATTGCATACTAATAAGAAGGTGCATAAATGTAGACCAACACCAAACCAATACCAAAAGCGGAAAGGTTCACTTCTCCTCTCCCTTATAGTATATATATATAAAACTGTAGATACTTTTGAGCTAGATTCATACACATAAATATTATACTACATCTTCAATGAATTAATCGAACTTGTGAGTATTAATATTCCCTAGGCAGTTGCTTTCGAGTCAACAGGAATACAGGATGGGACACAGCTTTCACCCTTTCACCCCTTGTTACACCCCCACCCCTCTATGTTCCACCCCCACCCCTCTGTGTCACCATTCCCTTTGCTTCCTTGTGCCTTCCTTCCCACTGTTCATCCCTGCCTCTTCTGCTTTCCCCTTCCTCCTTGTTCATTGTGTCTCATCTCTTCTTTTTTAAGTTTCTTTTCCCCTGTTTTCTCTCAGTCCTTCCGTCTCTCTCCTCATCCCTCCACCTCCACCTCTGTTCACTGCTGGTCAAATCTAAGAGCCACTGACCTCTCCATACTATACACTATACACAAATTGCCTATTCACATGCTGAAGTAATCTGTTTCTCAGCACAGTTTGGAGGAATCAGTAGCCCTTCAATCTCACTACAAGAAATTAGTTCCTTTAATTCTCTCCCGTTCCCTCCAGGTACTCTTGTTGCCCCATCTTCTGCGAATGACCCCTTACTTCCCTCTGCCCCCTCTTCCCTCTTACCAGTGTCCCCTTCCTGCCATATATCCTGCCTCACCGGACATTCCTCTCACATAACGACCACCTTCGAACATGGCCACTCTACAAAAGGTATAATAGTCGAGTTCAACAATCTCATTTTCTTGGAAAGAGTGTCTCACACAGTGCCTTTGAAAAACCACTTTTTACACATTTAATAAAGCTGCAGTTGGTGGCAGGGAGGACTAGCAGGTGAGACTTAAAGAAAACACAATGGCCTACAGAGCATTAGGCAAGAAAAATTATGGGTTAAAGTAGACGATGATTGCCTTGATGTTACACGGGGCCATCATACCGGTAATCGTCATGGGTAGATGCCAGACAAAACCCACATGGAACTTAAGAAAAAGAAACCCTGGGACAAAACCTCCTCAATAAATGTACATACATAAGAGGACCGGGGTGTGTGTGTGTTCCGGGATTATTTTTTGTCGTTGTGTGTTTTTTCTTTTCTTTTTATCCAACAGTCGTGACCGTCGAACCCAGGACGTATATTGTTGATGGTGTTACATTATTCTCTGACCCTTTCGTAACGTGGGGCCACAATCCTAATCACTTCCATAGCTTAAATTAGTATTATGTGCCTGACAGGATTCGAAGTAGACAGATGTTGATGGATGTGGAGTGAGTGGAGTGAGTGGTGTAGGTAAGATGATAGACAGCAGACAAGCAATCAGAAAGAAAACCAGACAAACAGAGGGAAAGCAAGAGAGTGTGCATGCATGGAGACGGATACACACAAACAATATTTCGGGCAAACACATACATACATACATACACACACATACACATACCCGCCCGTCCCGAGGCTGAGACAGAAGAGGGCCAGTCAGTTGTCATGGAGCTGGGAAAGAAAAGGAGGTTAATGTTAAAGGTAACGGTGAATGCAGGTGTAGTGTTGTGTTGTGTAGTGTTGTGTAGCATGGGGATGACGACTCTACCACCTCTGTATGATCTGTATGTAGGAAGGGAGGTATATACTGGTGATGCTGTTGCTGCTACTGTTGTTGTTGGTGGTGAGGAAAGTAATGATAACTGGTGGTAGTGGTGATGATAGCTGGTAGTGGAGGTGGAGGTGGTGGTGGTTGTAAATGAAGATGATAGCTGGTAGTGGTGGTGGTGGTGGTGATGGAGGTACGAATAATGATAGTTGGTGGTGGTGGTGGTGGTGGTGAGGAAGATAATGATAGGTGGTTCTTGTGGTGGTGGTGATGATGGAGGCATACTAGAAATGATATATAGTTGGTGGTGGTAATAATGATAGGTGGTGATTGTGGTGGTGGTGGCAGATAGATAGTAATGATAGGTAATGATAGTAGTGATTATATTTGTCTTTTGTTTGTGTTGTTGGTGGAATTGGTAGTTGGGTGCTAGTAATTGTTGTTTTTATTGTTGTTGTTGTTGTTGGTGGTGGACGAAGTAGTGGTAATTCGTTTTGATGTATGAATTGTTGTTGTTGTTGTTGTTGTTAGTGGTGGTGGTGGTGGTAATTCTTTTTGATGTATGTGTTATTTTTGTTGTTATTGTTGTTGTTGTTGATAATTCTTTTTGATGTATGTGGTGTTGTTGATGAAAGTTGTGGTCCTTGTTGTTGTTGTTGTTGCTATTGTTGTTGTTGTTGTTGTTGTTGTTGTTGATGTTGGTGGTCATGGGGTTGGAGTAAGGGTTAGCGTTGGGGGAGGGAGAGGGGGGATTAAATCTGTGGGGGGATTGAGGGTAAGGGTGGGGTGGGGGGGGGGATTGAGGGTAAGGGTGGGGTGGGGGGGGGATTAAGTTTTTTTGGGGTCAGATAAAAACCTAAAAAGAACATGGTCAGAAAATAATGGACTGAGAAACACAAAGAGACACTCAGACAAGGGATGAATGAATGAGATAATAGAGAAACACTGACTACTAAAAGACCACTAGTACAGATAACGTTATCACCCACACACATGTTACCTTACCTGTCCGTAATTAACCATGGACTAAACTGGAGATACTCAAGACTTTGGCTATTAATTTCTGGCCATAAAACACCGGACGTTTACTCTTAATAGTAGCTGTCCTTTTATTCATCTATTTATTTCATATGTATATATTTTTTGTGTGTGAGATTTTGTTCAAGATATATTTTATTTGATAATTATATATATATATATATATATATATATATATATATATATATATATATATATATATATATATATATATATATATATATATATATATATATTTTGTTTTTGGTAGAGGAGGGGGGTGTCCAAAATTCAGTCACAAAAATAACTGCAGGCTACAGATTCCTCCAGACTGTACCTAGAAAACATACGGTAATGCCTCATGTAGTATAAAGCCTGTTTTGTGGCACATTTTGGAGGAATCAGTGGGCTGGCTACGGGCTGACTGCTGACAACTATAAGTCCCTTTTAACCGTCTGATTTCGTCCTCCTCAGGAATTTCCGGGTCTTGCTGAGTGAATAATAATGAAGGGATTACTGGGTTGGAACACGAGGGGCGGTGGAGGTGAAGTAATGGCAGACAGGGGAGGAGAGAGGAGAGGAAGAGAGAGGGGGAGGGGAGGATGAGAGAGGGGAGGATGAGAAAGGGTTTAGGAGGAGAGAGGGGAGGAGAGAGGGGAGGAAGAGAGAGGGGAGGAGAGAGGGTTTAGGATGAGAGAGGGGAGGAAGAGAGAGGGGGATGTAATGGGAGAGAGAGAGGGGAGGAAGAGAGGGGGAAGTAACATGAGAGAGAGGAGAAGAGAGAGGGGAAAGAGAAAAAGGAAAGGGAATGAGAGAGGGAAGTGAACAAGGAAAGGGAAGGAGAGAGAGGGGGGGGGAGAGAGTGAGGAGGAGAGAGGGAAGAGAAAAAGAAAAATGGGAGAGAGGGGGAAGCGAAAAGGAAAGGGGAGGAGAGAGAAAAGTAAAAAAAAAAAAAAAAAAAAAAAAAAGAAGAAAGAGAGAAGCGAATAAGGAAAGTAGAAGAAAAAGAGGAGAGACAGAGGATTAATAATAACAAAAGAATGACTAAATTGAAATAAAGAGGAGAAACAAAATAAATAAATAAATAAATAAAATCGTAAGAAAAAAAACATGAGGAGAAAAAAATATAAGAAATAATAATAATAGTAGTAGTAGTAGTAGTAGTAGTAGTAGTAGTTATAGTAGTTGGTAGAAGAGGAAAAAATATGTATAAAAGAAGAAAATTTCAAGAGGAAAAAATAAAAAAATAGTAGGAGGAGAGAAGTGACCCCATGAAACAAGTTTTGGACCAAAGAAAGAAGTGGTCGTCAGGATGGCGAAGAGGGTAGGTTGGCCTTAGTGTGTGTGTGTAGGGGGGGGAGGTGAGTGTGTGTGTGGGGGGAGAGGTGAGTGTGTGAGAAGGGAGGGAAGTGAAGGGGAGAGTGTGGGGGTGAGGAGTGGTGTGTGGGGTGATTGAGGAGGGGAGGGGGAGAGGAGGGGAGAGAGTGTGTTAGGGAGGGAGGAGGAGGAGGAGGAGGATAAGGTGTAGTGGTAAAAAGAGTGAGTGATGAGTGGAAGAGGATGGTGATAAAGATGGATGTGACAATGAGAAAGAAGAATGGATGGAAATAATAAATAAACACACGAGAGACTTTCCATTTACAACTTAATTAATTCAGAATCTTGTACCAAAATCTCTGAACACACCACACCATGTCTAAGACTTTTATATAGTCATTGGATAGCATTAAAAGATATTTTTTTTTTCTCTCTCTCTCTCTCTCTCTCTCTCTCTCTCTCTCTCTCTCTCTCTCTCTCTCTCTCTCTCTATGTATCTCTGTCTGTCTGTGTGTGTGTGTGTATATGTGTGTGTGTGTGTGTGTGTGTGTGTGTGTGTGTGTGTGTGTGTGTGTGTGTCTGTGTTGTGTGTGTGTGTCTGTGTTGTGTGTGTGTTGTGAGAGAGAGAGAGAAAGAGACAATGATCACAACTATACCACACCAATTCACCTCTTAACTACAACAACAACAACAACAACAACCTCTCTTTCTTTATATTTACCTCCATATATAAAAAACTATAACATACCATCAACACCATTATTATACACGACTACAACCACACACACACATACCACATCCAACATCATCACCATCACCACCACACACCATTACTCCTACCATACCTACCAAACACTACCACCAATACCACAACTCATATCAACCTTATTAGTCAGGTTGGTTGGATGATTGGTTGATTGGTTGGTTGGTTGATTGGTTGGTTGGTTGA
This sequence comes from Petrolisthes manimaculis, assembly GCA_034508575.1. Lineage (NCBI taxonomy): Eukaryota > Metazoa > Arthropoda > Malacostraca > Decapoda > Porcellanidae > Petrolisthes > Petrolisthes manimaculis. The sequence continues at coordinate 5,962 of JAWZYT010003965.1, read as the reverse complement.
TTGGTTGGTTGGTTGGTTGATTGGTTGGTTGGTTGGTTGAGGAGAGAGAGGTTAGGATGGTGGGTCATTGTCAAGGTCGGGTATACGGCAACACACACACACACACACACACACACACACACACACACACACACACACACACACACACACACACACATATATATAATATTATACAGTACACGCACGAACACACAAAAAGGCCATGCACACACACACACACGCACACACACATATATACATATTGCAAATTATTACACACACACACACATGAACAAAACCCGCACGCAGTCAAACATACACAGGCTCATAGACACACACACACACGCACGCAAACACTCACAAGTAATAATCAAGCACCCTTAGACATAACAATAATTATATGCAAACACAAACATTAGTATTCATAAACACACACACACGTTCATAACACAACACAAAACATTTTATTATTACCAGCACAAGTCACTTAATACAAGGATAAATAGTTGACCATTATGAGTACATTATTACTGACAAGGACGAGAGAGAGAGAGAGAGAGAGAGAGAGAGAGAGAGAGAGAGAGAGAGAGAGAGAGAGAGAGAGAGAGAGAGAGATCTATTTAACTACTGCATGCCTTCCCAACCAACCAACCAACCAACCCACATCCATCATTCTATATATACTCTTGATCACAAAAATATGTTGGACTGAGTATAGGAGTGATGGGGGTGGGGTGGGGGTTTAATGATATCGTGTGTGTGTGTGTGTGTGTGTGTGTGTGTGTGTGTGTGTGTGTGTGTGTGTGTGTGTGTGTGTGTGTGTGTGTGTGTGGTGGTGGGGAATCAGACCACATTAGCCCATCTTCCTGGTATGTAAAACTACCTGTAAGTGTACAAGGCAGGTAGGAAGGAAGAGGGGAGGAGGGATGGAAGAAAGAATGGAAGGTAGGATAATAAGGAATAAAGGAAGGGGAGGGAGGGAGGGGTAATAAAGAGAAGAGGGGACATGGAGGGGAGGGAGGGGTAATAAAGAGGGGAGGGGATATGGAGGGGACAAGGGAGGGGTGATAAAGAGAAGAGGGGACATGGAGGGGACAAGGGAGGGGAGGCAGGGGAGGGAAAGAACGACCTTGTGGAAGGAGAAGGTCCATGCGTGGGGGGGGGGGGGGGAGGGAATGAGGGAGGGGAGTGGAGGGAAGAGGAGTAGACCATTGGGTGGAGGAGGAGGTGGAGGTGGAGGAGGTGGAGGAGGTGGAGGATGAGGAGACAGAGGAGGAAATGGGTGGAAAAAAATGCAAAATGAACGACCTTGACGGCAGGCGTAGTGTAGGCGGGGGGGGGAGGGGAGGGGAGAGATAGTGTGAGGGGGGAGACAGAGGGGAAATAGGGATGTGGTGGTGTGTGTGGGGGGGGGGGCGTGTAGAGTAATCAGACGGAGGGGGGGGGGAGGGAGAACACATTCCTGAAGGTGACGAAGGACGATACAAAGTGACCCAACCAAATAGTAGAGTAAGATAATAATTAACTCTAAAACATAAATAAAAACACAGGTTGAGTAAAACATGTTACCTCAAGAAGAGAAGAATAAACAACCAAAGGGATACAAAAACAAAACACGACCCATTGAACACAAAGATGAACATTAAAACAGAGTACCTATTTAGATAAAAAAAAAATTAGTTATCAAAAGCTGAAGATTTTGGAAGGCCGAGCGGAGTTGAAAGTCGTAGGAAACTTCCCAAAAAGTTTTCCAAAATCAGGGGCAAGATAACTGTCTGAAAAATTTCGAAGACTCGCTTTGCTCTCGAGGCAAAATATTATGATTAGTTTACCCTGGAGTAGAGAGAGAGAGAGAGAGAGAGAGAGAGATAGAGAGAGAGAGATAGATAGATAGATAGATAGATAGATAGATAGATAGATAGATAGATAGATAGATAGATAGAGAGATAGAGAGAGAGAGAGAGAGAGAGAGAGAGAGAGAGAGAGAGAGAGAGAGAGAGAGAGAGAGAGAGAGAGAGAGAGAGAGAGAGAGAGAGAGAGAGAGAAATAAATAGATATATAGACAGATAAAGAGAGAGAATATTGTTCTTTATCTTACTCCACAGGAATTATGCTAATCTTTTCATTTGTCTGATAAAACAGTCAGCTTAATTATTTAAAGCAAGAGTAGATCAGAATAGCAACAAAATAGAATGACTTTGATACAACCGAAAATGTTTGGTCCTAAAGGTGAATAATGATGACCACAGACATCACTACCTGCTGCCATTAATATTTATTCTTATTATTTCTTATTTCTTCTTAATATTTCTTTTTAATATTTCTTCTTCGGCCTTAATATTTCTTCTTCCTTCTTTTTCTTCTTCTTCCTTTTCTTCTTCTTCCCTTTCTTCTTCTTTTAAGTGATGCTCATATATACTCCACCTCGGGACTGTAGGAATAACACAAACCAAATGTGTACCGTATCGTTCCACTTCAGAGTCTGACTTGTAGGTTTGTCATTCTAACGTCAAGAGACTCACAAAAGTAACTAACTATAATAATAATTGTACAGTAACCATCAAGGACAAGTTTCTATTTACAAACTTTAATAATTCACGTAACCAAACTTCATGGTCTCAAGAAATTACGTTCTCTAATTTAGCTGTTTGTGGTAAAAGGTAAATAAACGGAATAAAGATATATAAAATACATATATAAAATACTTAGAGAGTGGGACAGCGATACAGGAGATGACACTCAGAAATACAGCAAAAACCAGGATGTGTGTGTGTGTGTGTGTGTGTGTGTGTGTGTGTGTGTGTGTGTGTGTGTGTGTGAGGGGAAGACCCACAGTCCACCAACAAACACAGGACTCACAATTCACTTATTTTTCGTGCTTCCCCCTGCCTGTTTAATTATTATTATTATATTATTATTATTGTTTTTATTATTATTATTATTATTATTATTATTATTATTATTATTATTATTATTATTATTATTTTTATTATCATTATTATTGTTATTATTATTATTACTATTATTGTTATTATTATTATTATTATTATTATTATTATTATTATTATTATTATTATTATTATTATTATTATTATTATTGTTATTATTATTATTATTGTTATTATTGTTTTCATTATTATTATTATTATTACACTTCCAGTCACACAACCTGGCCTCCTCAAAGCTATTCCTTGATTATATATATATACTGGTGGAGAACTTGCATTAAACTCAAACGCATTTTCCTCCGTCCACGTGTTAAAACAAAATTAGGATTCCTACGTTCTCCAACTCGTTTCCGGAGAACCTTCGAGTTTAGTCAGGAGCAAGGTCTACCCGAGGAGGTGGAGGCTGAAGGATGAAGGAGGCTGAAGGATGGAGGAGGAAGAGAGACATTTGTAGTTGAGTGATATATCCTTTAAGTTAAGGTGGAAGGAAGTGAAGTGTTGGTAAATCTAGAGCAATCAATTCCTCCAAACTATTCCAAGCAACAGAACACCATTATATTTGTTCAGTTTGGTCCTGTTTGCTGGCATACATTGAGGAATCATGGCACTCCAATGTATGTATCAAAAGTGAATTATTACGGTCTTTAAATTGGTGCTATACTGCCACCAAGTGTATGTTCCGCCTCGTTGATGATCACTAGGGCGAGTAATGGCCAGGGAATGTACAGAGATGAAGGTTGTTTGTTGTGTGTATGTATGTACTGGTGAGGTGATACAAGGACCAGGTTGTTGGGTGTATGTATGTACTGGTGAGGTGATACAAGGACCAGGTTGTTGGGTGTATGTATGTACTGGTGAGGTGATACAAGACCAGGCTGTTGGGTGTATGTATGTACTGGTGAGGTGATACAAGGACCAGGCTGTTGGGTGTATGTATGTACTGGTGAGGTGATACAAGGACCAGGTTGTTGGGTGTATGTATGTACTGGTGAGGTGATACAAGGACCAGGTTGTTGGGTGTATGTATGTACTGGTGAGGTGATACAAGGACCAGGCTGTTGGGTGTATGTATGTACTGGTGAGGTGATACAAGGACCAGGCTGTTGGGTGTATGTATGTACTGGTGAGGTGATACAAGAACCAAGGCTCACTACAACACATGCAAGTTTATATTCAGATGTCATGTCAGGGGCTGATAAGTGGGTATTTCACTTTTGTTACATTGGAGTGCCTTGATTCCTCCAAAGTATGTATATTATATGCCAGGAAACAGGACCAGATGAATAAACATTAATGATGTTCTGTTACTTGGAATAATAGTTTGGAGGAATCATTTACTCCAGATTTACCCACCATTATGCAGAAGGAAAACTTTGTCAGGAACATTGGATAGTCAAAGAAGGAAGTACTGTACGTGAGACAAAGGTTGTATTGGCCACTGTACTTGAAAAAAAAAAAAAAGAAAAAAAAATAATGAAAAGGAAAAAAAAAAAAAAAAAAAAAATAGTGGAAACAAAAATAGAAGAAAAAAAGAATGGAAATAAAAGAATAAAAAATAGAAGAAAAAATAGAAGGAAAAAATAGTGGAAACAAAAGGAAAAGAAAAAAAGAAATAAAAAGTAGAAAAACAAAACTATAAAAAAGTGTAGTTGTGGTGGCGACCCGTGACCAGGAAGTGATTTACGATGATTACTTTTATTGAGTTGGTACAAATACAGGATATATAAAAGTTGTTGACAGATACACACACACAGAGAAATATATATACCCACCCCAAGCCTGTCCCCTTATTCCCGCACCCCCCCAAGCCTGTCCCCTACTCCCACCTCCCCTTAAATATAATACCTCACCTCATCACACCTGAGGTCATTAGTGGAGAATAAACAAGTGTTGATTTTCATCCTTTGACAATCTTATAATTACCCTGTAGAGTAATTAGTGTCATTAACCACATTTAAATGCAAGTAATGAAATAAAAAAAAAGGCTCAATTTGTCGTTTTCAAAGTGAATGAATGCTATTTAAGTTTAATTTTCATATTAAAAGGTTAAGGACGATATTTTGGTTTGAGTGAATAATGTGAGTGCTACTGATTCCTCCAAACTAAACCCTGAACCAGACGACCACAGTGTTATTAATAAGAGATTTGTTTCGTGGGAGAGATTGGAGGAATCATTACCCCTCCAGTCTGGTGATTCCCTTGAGTGACCACTGACCAGGAAGGGAACGAGGGGTGAGAAATGGTTGTGGGATTCGTTAGTAGTATAAAAAAAAATAGTGAGGAGGGGGGCGGGGCGAGAAATGGTCATGGGTGGGGTTGGGGGGAGGGGTGTATGTAGGGGATGGGGAGAGGGGGGGGGGCACCAAGCCAAGCCAAGCCAAGTAGAGGAAACACTAAGAGGGGGGGGGGAGGGAAGGGGGAAGGGGGGAAGAGGTGACATTTCAAATACCACATACTTTTTATTATGATGATGATTCTCTGACACAACGACAAACAAAAACATAAACAAAGTACTGCCATAATGATTGCCGTAAACACAGTGTAAACAAACAATGGGTCATATTTCATGCGTAAATTTGTGTGTTTATGATAATTGGTGTAATTTTTTACGAGGCTTAGTAAGTTAAAGGACCCTGTGATCGTGTATGAAAATTGGTGGCTTCTTCTGATTCCTCCTGACCATGCCACGAAACAAGCTCCTTCCATATATAGGTGGTGTTTCGTGGCAATGTTTGAAGGACACGTTAACCTCCAATCAATATCCTAACAGTCCCATGCAGACAAGAGTGACTCATACAACGGGAAGTCACCCTCAATTATTATTATTATTATTATTATGTGTTGTAGACCAATTACAATTATTATGTCATCAGGAAAACTCACCCTTAAGGATCTTGTGTTTGTGTGTGATAATAATTGGAGCCTTCTGATTCCTCCTGAACAAGACGCTCCTTCCCTATATAGGTATTCATAAACACACACACACACACATCCATAACACAACACAAAGGATTCTATTATTACCAGCACAAGTC